>QTSX02000040.1:363000-498410 GCA_014839935.2 Entomophthora muscae | reverse complement strand
CTCACTTTAAAAGAGATAGTATGGTGGCCTAATGTCAAAAAAGATATAATTGATGTTCTGAAAAAGTGCACAGTGTGCAAGAAATACACCAGCCAACAATCAACCCAGTACCAGACCCTGAACCATTTAAGGTTTGGGGGCTGGATGTAGTGGGACCCTTCCCAGAAACTAAAACAAAACAATGTTTCCTAATTTTAACCATTAACTTTGCTACACACTGGCCCATCTGCTGGGCAACAAAGGACCACAAAGCAGAAATCATAAACCAATTCATTAATAAAGCAATCATAGCCAACTATGGCACTCCAGACTACATCATAACTTATGGAGCAACCAAGTTATCAGGTCACATAGTAAACAACAACTTAAAATCCAAAAACATTAAACATTCCACAACCTTGCCCTACAGGCCACAGATCAACAGCAGAGTTGAACGCCTAAACAGCAGCCTTATCAGAACCCTAGAGAAAATAATGGATGGCAAAGCCAAAGATACATGGCAACTAAATATGAAACATGCATTATTAGTATCCTGGATCTGCACCAATCAAGGAACAGGCTACTCACCAGTTGAACTAGCATACAGATACAAACCAGAGATAGTTCACTGCAACAAGCAACCATACTTAAAGATTCCCCCAGGGAAACCCCCCACAGTAGAACAAGTACCAACTCTACAACACATACACCTTAAAGCCAAAATAGCAGAAATAAAAAGGCTCAAAACACAAAAGGTGACATCCACAGAGGAACCACTTCCCATCAACTCCCCTGTCTGGGTCCTAGCTGGAAACAGAAAGAAACTAGACTCAGTACACAGAGGACCAGGAAGAATCATCAAGTACAGACCAGACAAAAACACCTATCTAGTGAAATTCTAAGGTTCCAAAACCCCCACTGTCAAGAAGTACCACAGAACCTGTCTTTGCCTCAGCAAAGGAGAACACTTGACAATACTGGTACCAACTAGCCAACAACTTCAGGAGCATCAGGCAGTAGCCGTGAAAACAAAGTCCCCTCCTGATGAACCAGAGTAACCCCTTAAGGGGGGTATCAAGGGTCTGGATGTACAAGCATTCTGGCTACCACCAACCTACTTAACATCCTGCCATCACCCAATTTGGTGCCCTTCCAATATATAGTTTGACATACCAGAAATGGTAACCAAGCAATATCACATGACTGTCCAAATATTCAGTGGCTTGAACCCATCCTGCACATGACTAACCCCTAGGTTTGATTCAATTAAATCTCCACCACAGTCAAGTCTATATAAGTCTAAAGTATTATCCAATAAAATATACTTCTCTTCTTTCTTAATTCCATATCTAAAGCTTCCTCAAAAGGCGCTCTTTATCAAAAACAATAAATTTAAATATGAATACCATGATTTTTTATCTTAAATATTATTTCATGACTCTTTATTTTCAGGTGAATGTCTAATAAGCCTTATTTAAATTAGATAATTTTTTAAAAAAATAATATAAAGGTGTAAAGACCCAGCAATTGGGGGAGTATTCTAGCTAAGTAAGGTCCCAAGGTTGTCACTTGGAACCTGGTGAGTGTGGTCCCAATGAGATAGACTGTCATCATCCATCAAAAGACCTTTGCGTGAACGTTATAACAACCAAAATTACTGGCAAAATATATGAGTACATATGTCAGGGCCCAAGGGCTTCTGACTCTGAACCAATAAATTGAAGATTGGATGTATTTGATTTGTTTATTTCAAGGACCAAAAATGACCACAAATGAAGGGAAGGGGAATCAGGCTCTTTTTATACTATTCGATCTGATTCTTCCAGATCATTCTCAGAGGTTCTTGGGTCTTTATCTGGGGGCTTATTCTGTGAGTCTGAGACATCAGCTGATTGTATGGCATCATATTACTTTGAGAATCTTTGAACTTCACGCTTTGCCTCTGTTTATTATCTAAAAAATAGCTCAAATTGAAGCTCCTACGTTGTGACTTCAATTTGAGCGTAAGAACGTCCAAATCCAATTAGTATCAGCTGAGATACACTAGTATTTGTTTGCGCAGCGTTGATTGTTGTCTTTGTAGGCCCAAAACCTAATTGCATTTCCTTTTCAGGACATATCAATGAGTTCTCCTGGGCTGAATATTTAACTCAAATTAACTTCTGAACTAGTGCACCTAGAGAGACCATCAAGAGCTCGTTTTGACAGCAAGTATCTGCTATATCAGCCCAGGTAGTTAAAACGCAACTTTTGGAAATAATAATGTCATGGCAGTTCATGATAACATAGTATACAAGGGTGTATATAGCTACGGACTGAGTGGAGTGGGGCAAAACCAGTATGGGCCAGGAATACTGATTGGAGGAGTTTAGCTGTACTGGCTCCTTGTAAAAGTACTTGCCATTTGGATTATTGAATGGCCTATGCAGTTGATAGTGTTGGTGGTCCCCAATCCCTAGGCATGCTGTGAGGACAGCCAAGAAGATAAGGTGGTTTATCCTCTAGTCCTGGAGAAGAGCAGACAAAGCTTAGTGTCTTTAGCTTTCTGAATGTCAGGGACCCACTTGGCAGGGAACAAGTTCCCTAGCTGATGGGCCAAAGCCCCTAAATTCAAACCTACTATTACCAAGCCAATAGGAACTGTGACTATTGCAAGGTGTCCTAGGTACCCTAGGTAAGCAAATCTTCCAAACATAGAACTGAAACAACCAAGTAGATAGTAACCCACCAAGTACGTCAAGAAGTAAAAGAAGGTGTAAGGTCAAACCAGAGAAGGTTCAGTAGGCGGTGTAGTAAACAAACATCCATATTGGAATTTACGTCCCCAATGTCCAGAAGGGTATTTGAACCATCCATGGGCGAGGGATTCCTTTTGGTGGGCGTCATCTGGAGAAGAGTTGTACCAGTCAGTTGTAGGTGTTGGGGTTTCCAAGGCCAATACCACTGGCAAGAAGTAAGCTAGAAACCAGGATAGGAATAAAATTCCTCTCATGGCTTCAAAAATGTGTTTATCAGAAAATGAAGGAGTAGCAGGTGTAGGATAAATCTTTATTTTTGGAACAATTGAAGATGGTAGAAATAAAATTCTTAAATACCCAAAAGAGTGGGGCTGGATTAATTCAAGAGGATCTTAGGAGGGGATTTGACAGTGATTTTCATGAAGATAATGTTTAGAAATGATACCTGATGCATATCTGACTTGATTTGGAGCTGAATGGCTTGTACAGCCTTATAGCTATAAAATATGAGCCAGGAGTAAGAAACCAGAGAAGAAACAATTAAGAGGGTTAATTGCTTAATACATTGGAAATGAGAGTACAGAGCCATGTCCTGGTATATAACACTTAGCGTTGGGAGCAGCAGAGTGAGCCAAAGCAGCCAATCAGGCTTTGAGCGTATAGTGATGTCCTTTAACTGATTTTTTAAGGTTTCCAAAGCAAAATCAAAGTCAAAAGTCAAATTTGAATGAATAAAACCAATATAAATAGGTAATGTAATATCATCCAGATAGTATAGACTAAAGTTTGAATTGTCTGTAGGGTTTTGGGTTCAATCTCTGTCTGGGATAGTGTCTAAGATTAAAACAGTATCTAAACTATGATTGCTGGTTCTGTTTCCCTTGGAATGGTGTAAGGCCTCACCCAAATAATTGATGTAGGCAGGGGAGAAATCCCTGACACTGAAGGGTAAAAGTGTTGGTTGATTTATGTGATAACAATTAAGGGGTAATCCGCTCAATGATAGCAAAAACTATCATCAAGTGATTGAGCTTTAGTATTTACTATCAGCCCGGGTGAGGCATGAATAGTGAAAAACATTGTGCAGGGAACCCCAAACACTTGGTGTGGTCTGGAATCCCTTTTTGGGAGTGATATTGGAGGGGCTTAGCCGGCAATGAGTTGTTAATCCCTGACTTGCATTGGTTTGGTGAATCTTTGGATGCTTTAATGCACCCAAATTCCACTTCTGCAATTACTGCATTGGTGGCTTTGCAGGGCATCTTGTCAGCCCCTTCCAAATTTGCTAGATTCCAAATTTGGGCAGCACTTTCCCCTACTTTTGGGTTTGGGGGAATTGCCTTTTTTTGTTTCCTGATTTGGCAGTTTCCCCATCTGGTGGGGGTGGACAGTCCTGCTGTGAGGGGTGAGCCACCTCTCACCAGCTGGCTGGGTGTGCGGCCAGTGGGGCCTGCTGGTTGGCCATGCAGTCTGCGGATGGCTGGTGGCTGGTTGGGGTATAAAACCCAAAATTTTCAAACTTTTAAATTCTTTTTTAACAACTTGCTGTTTTGCAGCAGTTTCCTCAATCAGGGGGAACTGCTGCCTTTTTTGTTTTGACTTTTAGGCTCAATTTTGCACAAAACCTTGTCTTGTAAAAGGTTGTTGTCAGGAATAATCCTGATAAAAGGTATGGGCTTGATAATGAAAACCATTTTAGATCATATGGATTTCTATATTATCTATTTAAAGAGGCACAAAAATACATTAAATGGTCTATTAAATAAGATAGATTTGTAGAATGTCATGGGAAAAGTATTGTTGATGGTCACTTTGGTGTAATATCAAAAACATTAAAAGAGAAAGAAAATCAGCTTTATATTAAGAATATAAATGATATTAAAAATATTTTTGAGCAAGAAGAAAAAAGAAAAGAATTATATAAATCAGCGCCATCAGGCTCAAATATTTCTCAAAAGTCATTCTTTTATATTTATGAGAGAAAAGTTAGGCCTATAAGGAGAGAGCTTGAAGTTAAAAATCTGCGCATTAATCTTTCATATTTGATGAAAGATGGGAAGTTGTATACTTCACCTCTAACATTTGAAAGTTTATCAGAATATTCTGAGATAACTTATCATTTGAAATAACATGATGATACCAGAGAAACAAAAATATAATAAGATGCTAGTGGGGTATTAGGGCAAATTCATGAAATTGAGCAGTTTACTAGAAGGTTTATTTCAAATAAAATTATTAGTCTTTCAAAAACAACACTTTTTTCTGAAACAAACTAAGAATATTTATGATGAGTCAAAGATAGGGTAATAGCATTTATAGCTTTGGGGCTGCCAATACTCTCCCATGCAATTCATCATAAATATTTTTGGTTTGTAGTTTGTAGTAGCACTTAAGATATTTTTAGTAATACTATAAGTTGTAATTTTAATTCTAAAAGTGACATATTATTTTTTTAAAAAATCATCTAATCCCAAGATCAATTAAATATTTGGGATTGATTGTATTTCAAGCTTTTTTAAATAATTTGAATATGAATAATGTGATTAAGTTATAAAATAATCAATCTGCCGCTTAGGCATAATAAGAAAAATAATGACCCAATGTTTTTATTTTTTAAATTTCACACAATTTATCAATCTTAGAAATTAAAGTGTGCTAGACCTCATTATGATCATCAATGCATATCATATTGTAAATTCAAAACCAAAAGGTAAAAATGCGGGATTGTCAAATCCTTGGTCCAAATTTCAAATCATATTTGCGGGCAACTCAGCTGAGTGAAAATTAAAATATTTAATAAAATCAACCATTTAATTTGACTTTTTTTGATTTATTTAAATTGGAAAATTTTGAATCCCTTGAGCAGATAACTCAACTAACTAAAGACAAAACACAGCAAACAAATGTGGGATACATGAATCAGAAATGTAGGACTCTAATTTACAATTTGAGATTTTCTGCAAGTCTAAAAAATCATAAACAACATGCAATTATTAACAAATAGGAAATTGCAGGATTTTCAAATCTAAGAACCAAACTTCAAATTGAAAATGAGGTGAATTTGAAATAAATATAATTTATGGGTGTCTCAAAAAGAATGTCAAAGAATCTAGAGTGGCTTGCGCTAACTCTTTTAGGAATCATAGGAATTCTTAAAAACCATTCAATTCTATTTTAGGACAGCTAAAATTTAGATCTTACTGTTCATTAAAAATATTTACTCAACAATAAAATTCACTAAAATATACACTCCTCTTTTTGAGGTTAGTTTTTTAATAAAAATTTATTATGTATTCCCCTAACAACAACCAAGTCAACAAGCTTTTCCCTGGCCTTGGCAAAATCATTCAGGGCTACACTAAGTCTTTCAACAGTGAAGCCTCTGTCTATGTTTACTCCTAAACCACAGGCCCCTTCTCAAGCACTACTAATAAGAGAGTTCTTTCTCCTAAGTCCTCCAGCATGGCCTTGTTTGCACATCATGCACGGGAAGATGCTAATCTGTCACAAAAATCACTTGCCTGCTAACCATCAATGAGACGGTATCTTGCTTGTGTGGCTCAAAAACTGAACCTAACAAAAAATTACAACTGACCAATAAAGAGACAGCATTCTGCCCTCAAGACTCAAAACTCAAACCAGGGACCTTCCCAATTTTGGAGAAATCACTGATTCTGCCTAATGAGGCACCAATCACTTACAGGTCTTGCCAGTGCATGGACCTACCCAACCCAGTAATTAGTTGCCCCAAATTGGACAATTTATCTGTGAACCATCAGTATTTTGTCAATGAGATGTAGCAAAACCTAGCCCAAGGCTAATACCTGCCTCTGTGGCCTAGAGGGCTGCAGAATAATGATAAATACATCAATACTAATATAGAAATAAAAATTCCTATATAAGTTCAGTCAATAACACACCACTGCTAGTTGATGCCACCAAGGATCCCCAAGCCCAGGTAAACTCCAGCACCTGGATCAAAGGAAGTTCTAAAAGTTTTTTCATGGCAGAAGGCCATATCTATACCCTGAAATTGCCAGGAAGTTGTTCATTGTCATTCTTGCAATAAAAGTGTTATGAACCTTTGGTTCACCCAAGTTATTCCATACTTACTTTTAGTACTTGTACATCCACAGATCAATTATTCTAACCCTGCCTTGCCAGCTCATCAATACCAAAAGCTGTCAAAAAGCCACTAAAACTAAATAACTTCCAATAGTTTTCTATGGCCCATTACATCTCTCTGAATATTCTTCCAAGCCTGTTTACTCATTACACATGACACTGCCAGTAACCCCTCAACCAATTTGCTTGCAGGAAAACAATAATGCTGCCAATAAAATCTTTACCCAGTTATTTGGCGTCCTTTATGTTGCAACAAAATCAATGATAGTTCAGTATTTGATTGGGGAAGACAATAGTCCAATAGAAAGAACAGGAATAAATAGAATAAGGTAATATTTATTAATTAGTATTGTGATTAATATACTATGAGGGTAAGCCATAAGGCCACCAGGGGGTGGCACAGTGGCAAGTTCCATATAAGATTTGGAGCTGAGGAATAACTTGCACAGGGATCAGCAGGTCAAATTGACAGTGCTCCTAATTAGGAGATAGTGCCTACAATTTGACATACCATCAGATTAATCCATGCTGTTAGATACATCCTGGGGCAACTCATCAAGCTCTCCCTGTGTATTGTAAGATACATTAGCAGGCAAAGAAGAAGACTCAATTGCAACACCCCCTTGCCCCCTGTTTGTTGTTGTGTTTGGCTCCTGGGTACAACATTCAGGAGGACACAGCAAGAAATCTTTATAATAAAAGATTTGAGATTAAACACTAGCCTTGGGTTAGACTTCAGGGAAAATTTAGGGCATATAACTTAATTTCCTGGAATACAAGATGAGGAATTCCTTTTGGAAAAAAGGAAAGGAAAAAGCTTAAAGAATATTAAAGCCAACACAAATGTGGGTAAACTTGTCTTTATTAGGAAAAACAACTCTACTTAAATAGTAGACAAGTGTTGATGATCACTCATTAGCTAGACATAGTAGCAGAGGGGGTCACTTTGAGTTGAAATCATACCAGGATCAGTTGAGGGCTGGTATGTTAATCCAGAATGGGTGTAAATTGATATCAACCCATTTATGAAAGGCAAGAATATATCCAAAGTTGAAAGCAAAACCAACCAAATCTTTGCACATATTATTATTTGAAGGCCATAACAAAATAACATTAATGGCACAATTGCTGACATCTACCCCCTCAATATTGGACACAGGGAGTTGATATTTGCAGAGGAATTTGGAGTTAACTTGGGCAAAAAGATAGCCAGATGATGGCAGTTTCACAGTATACTCAACATCCTTCTTGAAGGTGACTTCACAAGGTCCAACCCAGAGGGATTCTAGCTTGTGGGCTCTACCTCCAGTAAGGTTCTGATAGTAGAAGACTAGATAATCTACTTGAAAATCAGGAAGGGGGGGTCCTTAAAGCATTGTAAGGTGAGAGCTCTAAAGCCTTGACCTTTTAATTAGTAGAGTAGGCTGTAGCCTGAATGTCAATGATGTGATTGATCAAGTCCTTGACATGGGTTTCAGGATTGACAGACACGTCAACTTCAATCAAAGGGGGTTCCAAGATTGAAGGGGTTGTGGCTTCACACTCATACAACATGGCAAAGGGGGATTGCCCAGTCACTTGATGTCTACTGAGTTGATACGCAAAGAGAGCAGCAGAGATGAGCATATCCCAATTGGCAGCATCAGAGAGGGTGATTTTCCTCATGATGGACACAAGGGAAAAATTTTCTTGTTCAACAGTCCCATTGGTTAGCATATTATAAACAAAGAAAAGGACTGATGAGTACCCATAGCTTCTACAATAGACATGATGAGGCAAGCATTAAGTTGGTGCCATTTTCAGAAAGAAGGATTTGAGGGCACCTGTTTTTTTAAAAGATATCTTGAAACAAGAAATTTTCAGTAGTCTTGGCAGTTATATCTTTTGTAGCTCTGGCTTCAACCATTTTCTAAAATGGTCTACAGCTATCAAGATGAAACAACACCCAGACCTAGAACAAGGGAGCGGCCCAACAACATAAATACTCACAGTGTGGAAGGCATGTTTAGTCAGGATGATCTTGAAATTATGTTGGGATGGTTGAGGGCGTTGGAGTTGACAAGAATGACAGGAGGCAAGGACGTCAGGGATTAGGAGGTGCATGTTTTCCCAATAGAAGTTTTTGAACAACCAGTCATGAGCTTTTGCTATACCTCTATGTCCAGTATCAATGTGGGCTTGGAGGATAATGGCTATTCTCATACTAGGGCAAACGTAGGGCAGATAGGTATTGTCAAACTTCTTGAAGAGTTGCCTATCCCAAATCACAGTATCCTTTGATAAGACCTGTAAAGCTAGTCTGATCTCTTCTGGTTCAGTTGTTCAAGAGTCAGGGTATCCTATTAATCTGTATAGGCAATCAGCGCCAGAAGGATGGATAGCCAGTATAGGCATTCTAGATAATACATTGGTGCTCTGATGTAGCCCACCAGGTTGTTGTATCACAGTGAAATCATACCCTTTCAGGCGCAGGGCCCAACATGCCAGTTGAACTTCAGGTTCTTTTAGCTGTTGCAACCACTTAAGGTAAAGGTGTTCAGTAACTACAGTAAAGTAGGCCCCGTAGATGTAGTGTCAAAATTGCTTCACAGCATGTAGAACAGCCAAGGATTCCTTCTTGGTGATGCTATAATTCTTCTCATGTTTTTGAGGACTTGTGAAGAATAGGCTACAGGTCAATCTACACCTTCATTGTTGAGCTGGGCTAAGATGGCACCCACTGCTACACCACTGGCGTTGGTGTATAGATGAACTCCTTATCATAGTCAGGGTATATTAGGATGGGAGCCTCTTTAATATTGGCCTTAAGAGCTTTGAAGGATTGCTGTTGGCTGTCAGTACATTCAAAGAGTACATTCTTAAGGAGCTGGACAAGGGGTTCATTCAGTTCAGCAAAGTCAGGGATAAATTGTCAATAGGATCCCATCATTCCAAGGAATACCTGAAACTCACACAGATTTGTGGGGGCAGGATCTATCAATGGCTTCCACCTTATTGTTCATGGGGGCATTCCAGTCTGGGTGACCTCATGGCCCAAGAATTTGAGTTGCTCTTTAAAAAGGAAAACTTGGAGGGTTTGAGCTTTAACCTGCTTCTCAATTCTTGAGAAAGACAGCCTTGAGATGGTCCAAATATTCAGTGAAGGTGGAGCTGAATACAGTGATATTGTCAAGATAGATGAGGACACAGGAGAGTTTAAGGTCTATAGAATGTAGTCCATGGCTATTTGGAGTGTAGCTGGAGCATTACAGAGTCCTTGAGACATTTTTGTGGGTTCATAGAGACCTTCTGATGTGGTAAGAGCAGCTTTTTCTCAATCTTCTGGGGACAGGTCAATCTTCCAGTACCCTGAGGCTAAATCCATGACATGGAAGACTTTTTGAACCTCCTAATTGTCTAAGGGCATCACCAAATCTTGGAAGGGTATGAATCATTTTTTGTGAGAGAGTTTAGGCAGCGGTAGTACATCACAATATAATGGCCTCCATCCTTCTTCTTAAGGATTAGTAGGGGGAGGTCCAAGGGCTCTGAGAGGGAGCCAAGAGTCCAGCATCCAATAGTTGTTTGAGTTCTTTGAAAACCTGGGCATCTTCCACCCTGCTGTGACAGTAAGGTTTGGCACAGAAGGGAGGATCATCACCTGTATCAATATGATGAATGTCCCCTTTTGATCTATCATAATTGTTGGGCCCAGAAGCAAAGATGTTTTTGAACTGATCAAGCAGTTCCAATACATCTTTCTGATGGATAGGTGATAACTGCAAGAAATTAGCAGCTGTAAACAGGGATAGCACTTGAGGGTCTTCTTCTGGCAAGTTGAAGTTACTGAAAGTCCCAAAGGGGTAGAGAAAAGCCACTTGCTCTGCTCCCAATATGCTTCCATGTCCCACAACTTGGCCTCTAGAAACCTGAATGGGCAAAGTGGTCAGGTTGGCTAGCAGCAGCTGTACAGGCTTCTTATGAGTTTGATCTAGAATCTCAGGGCATATTTGAGGCTCTTTACAACTTAAGGATTCAGAAGAGTACAACTTAAGAACAACTTCTCAGGAAGCTTGTAGGATATCTGAGAATTAATGATCACTTGAGATCCTGGAGGGATGGTGACAGCTGCAGGGGAAAGAAGAGGCACACCTTCCTCTGCAGGACAGGAAGGAGGAGGGGAATACATATTGGAGGAATGAGTTCTGTACTTGAGGAAGAAAATACCCATGGGGTACTTGAGCACACAAGTCTTAAGACACTTGCCAGGGATGCACAGAGGTTCCTCAAAGATTAATAGGACCTTGTACCTTAAAAGAGATAGGTATCTATCTAAAAGATTTACAATTCCATTGTATTATTGGAGGAATTGAGTGCCAACCAGGAGTTCATAGCTTTTTTCTCTAAAATAACAGCCAGGGATGTAATGAGAAGCTTTACAAATTTCATGGGCAGGGCAGAGTAGGCACCAATAGCTTGCGTCTGAGCCATACCAGCAGTTCCATAAGACTGAGTATAGTTGAGGTCACAATCCAACTTGAGTTTCCTCATTAATTTCAAAGATACAACATTGACAGGTGAACCTGTGTTCAGGATGGCCTTAATTTTAACCTTCTGGATCAATACTTCTACACAGGTAGTATCTTTCCCAAAGGAGGTAAGACATCCAGGACGTCTTGTGCTGCTTTCAGCTCCTTTTCCCACTTTGCCAACATGCATTTCAAGGCAGGAATCTCCTTGTATACAGTTTTCAAAAGGATGGATACAGTAACATTTTGGAAGAGGGCCTCAGCTAACTCAGCAGCTTCTTATGAAGAGTCCACCAGAACAGGGGGTCAATGAGCTTGCACTTGGTAAGGGAAAGCTACCACGGCTTTAGCTTCAGCCAGAGGTGGACAGGCTATAGTGGTGGTTTTCCCCAAGAAAAGCTTGTAAGGGACTGACACAGTTTCTAAAACAGCCAACACAGAGTAGTCATAACTATCTGATTCAATGCAGTCAGAAGCTTCAGGCTCATAATTGCTTGAAAGATCATGGAACAGGTGAAGGATAGTAGGGCCAGACAAAGGAGAAAATTCTTTGTCAGAGGGAGGTTCAGGAGGATAAGGGGGGATTGATCAGAAGAGAGTGTCTCCACCTCTAAGATGACCTCTCTTTTCTTGCCTGCTCTTTTGGGCTACATCCCTCTATGCAAGGGTTGGTGCAGGTTTGCAAGTGGTGTCCAATTTGACCACAATTGTGACAGTCTTGACGCTTGGGTTTTCCATTAGAGCCAAGAGTCATGATGTGAGGGGTGCAAGGAGTAGTTCCAGCGCTATTGGCCTTGCTCTTGCAAAACAAAGTTCCCCCATGAGTCAATTTTATATCTTTTAGGAGGGTCTTGATACTCTTCATGGAAGTAATGGATGCCTTATACGCCTTGAAGTAGAGACACAGGAGTTGATTCACCTTCAACACATTGGTGCATGCTGTATACGCTTCCTTGGGGGTCAATTGTTGACTAGTGATGAGTTGTTGTCCCTCAATATAGAAGCAATCAGCAAACTAGGCCATAGTTTCTTTAGGGTTAAAAGCAATATGCATAAAAGCATCTTTATTAATCTCTAAACTGAGATCCCCACCAAATTTCTCAATAGGCAGGCATTTCATATCTTACCAAGTGACAATGGAGGTGAGTTTGGGGACAACAAATTCTTGGCAAGTGGGATGCAAACAGGTAAGAATATGCTCTTTCTTAAGATCATCTGTAGCCCTTCATATTAAAGTTTTGTAGATAGTCAAGAAAGCAGAAATGATAGAGATCTTAGGATCCAAGGTCTGCTTGAAAGTGGGTCTATAATTGGGATCAATGGACAACAAAATGGACTAGCTGTTATCACCCTAATTGAGAACATAGATGTGAGAGTTTCCTTCAAACTCAGATTTTTCTGCAGGATTTCTAGCCAATAGGAGCCAGAGGCTCTCCTCTAAGATGTCTAGAGTAGAGCTGTTTTTCCCACTAATGTCCCTGTCATTAGTGGCAACAGTTCCAAGTTTATCTACTTGTATCTGTTAAACAGCCAAGATACCTTCGATCCCATTAACACAGGTGGCTAAAGTGGTAGCCTGAGATGTCAAAGGGGCAACCTGTTTATTCATTGTTTCTTTCAAGCAAGTAAGGTTCTGCACCTCTAATTCCAATGTTTCCTGTATATCTGCAACATCATTGGTAACCACTTCCAAGTGATCTAAAGCAAGGGCACAATTGATGGAAGGTTGTTCTTCCAAACCAGGTCAGCATTTGTGGTCTACAGGGGCAGGGACATCAGTGGTCTCTGCCTCTCCTTTGCCCTCAGATTCAGAGGACAAATCATCCTGGTCAGAGAGGCGTTGGCACAAATACTTGATCTCACTTTTGCATTGTAGCTAGCTGGTCTATCAAGGAGGCAATGCAGAGGTCGGCATAGGATCAAATGGTGGAGGATTGGAAATAGATGCCTGGCTTCAGGTAGTGGCTATGAGATCAGCTATGACTTCCAAAACCTTAAACTCAAAGGCAGATGGAATCTCAACAGAAGTAGTAGGGGGAGTCACTTCAATTGAGGCTACTCTTTCATCAACGTAGTTCTGAACTTGGCACAGATTATTTCCAAGAGTGGCTTTATCCAAGCTGTACTGTAAATTCAGACCCTGAACGTAAAAATGCGGGGCTGTCAAATCCTTGGTCCAAATTTTAAATCAAATTATGGGCAAGTCAGCTGAGTAAAAAATAAAATATTTAATAAAATCAACCATTTAATTTGACTTTTTTGGTTTATTTAAAGTGGAAAATTTTGAATCACTTGAGCAGATAACTCTACTAAAAAAAGACAAAACACAGCAAACAAATGCTGGATACATGAATCAGAAATGCTGGATTCTAATGTAAAATTTGAGATTTCCTGTTTTTCAAACAAATCATAGACATCATGTAAAACTTAACAACAAATATGAAATTGCGGGATTGTCAAATCCAAGAATCAAATTTCATATCAAAAATGAGCTCAATTTGAAAATTTATAATTTATGGGCATCTCAAAAAGCATTTCAATGGATCTAGAGTGGATTTTTTCTAAGTCTTTTAGGAATCATAGGAATTCTCAAAAATCACCCTATTCCATTTTAGGACGGCTAAAATTTAGATTGTAATATTCACCTACTTAACATACTTAACAATAAAATTGACTAAAATGCACACTTCTCTTTTTGAGTTTAATGTTTTTAATAAAAATTTATTATACCTTCTTTTAATAACAACAAAATAAACAAGCTGTTCACTGGCCTTGAAAAAATTATGCAGGGCTATGCCGGGTCTCTTAACAGTGAAGCCTCTGTCTATGGCCACTCCCAACCTGCTGGCCCCTCTGAAAGCACCATCTGTGAGAGAGGGGGGCTAAACTAACTAAGTTTGGCACCCATCCTGGGGGAAGAATCTACCAGTACATCATCCAGTGCAGAACTGGGATGGCTGCTCAAAGTGGCGTCCACAAGGAAGTCACAGCAGATATACAGGGAAAGTAGGAGTCCAAACCCAACAGGATCATCCCGCTGAACAACCAGGGGGCGCGCTTGGGGGTAGACTCTGAAACAACCTTGTCTCCTCCTGGGACCAGTACACTGGGGCCTCAGAGAAGAGGGGCAATGGGGGACAGGCCTGATGACACTGATGGAGATGGATTGGGGGTTACAAGCTCAAGATCATTGCAGGTGAGGCTTTTTACAACATTCTCACTATTAGTGAGGGTATCTTGAGCTTGCTCAGTGAGATCACCAAATACGTGTAGGAATTGATCAGGGTTAGCATCCACATGATGGAATAAATGTGAGATGCATCCCCAAAGGTCAGGGATGGTGCACCATATCATCACCAAGGCTGGTGCCAGGGTGAACACAACAAACTTGGCAAAAGGCACCAACATTTTTCTTAAATCAAATGCAGAGGCCAGAAAGAAGGAATGGTTCTTCTAAACTTTTTGCTTTTTCAAAGTCAAAGAAAGCAACCAGAAAGGCACCAAGAACAAGCAAGAAAATCCCAAACAACAAACTGCACTAAAAGAACAGCAGCTGCGGGAAAGGGGACTTCAAAGGCAGAGTTTGAGGCTTTTAAAGTGTATATGAAGTGAAAAATGAATTGAAAGCAAAAGGGAAACAAAAACAAACTTCAAATAGGTAATTATATAAAATGAATCACTAATCTTTAAGTTCAAGTGGCTAAATTTCAAAGTAAAAGAAAAAAGCTTTAATGTAGACCCTGACAACATATAGGAGACTCCAAGAGGACGCAGAGGGGCCCGGGAGCAGAGGGAAAAGGTAAAGAAAGTTAAACTTTTACTAATAATCTTAGAGAATTGAGGGGCCAGAGAGAGGACCCAAAAAGACCAAAAATTCAGAAGAGGAAGCCTAAAACTTTATTTTGTAAAATTAGCAAGACAGGGGACTTTTGGTCCCCTGTCTTGCTTTAAGGAAAGCCATTCTGAATTTTAAAGTCACCTGACATAAGGGTCAGATCTGATTGGTTCCAAAAGAAATTTTGCAGGGGGAATCCAATGGGTTGGGAGGGTTTTCAACAATTTCTGACTTCAAATCTGATTGGAAGGCATCAAAGGAGTATTTCAGGGTAGCATCCAATCTAGTTGGATTGGAATTTGAGAATTCAACAATAGCGCAACCTGATTATTTGGATTTGATTAATTTCACATGTGGACGGGCCCAAGCCAAAAAATAATCAAAATTAATCAGAGATTCCTCCCACGTGGGGACAGAGTCTGAAGCACCTGTATTTGCCACTTGGGAAGGGTATGCCAACACAAATCTCTCATCAATTGTGTGGGCTAAATCCTCAAGAGAATTAAGGGACTTGGCCAGCTTCTGAGCAGATTTTTTTGTGTGGTGCAGCAAGATTGTCCTATCCAGGGCTAAAGGGGGGGGTGACTTTACACCACCCAGGAGTGTGTTCTTTCTCCTGCATCCTCAAGCATGGCCCTGTTTGCCCATCAAGCACAGGCAGCTTGTAACCCAGATTGTGTATCAACACTAGCATCCAGAATCAGCCAAGTGAGCCATGGGGTCGCCCAGAGAACCCAGAATCCAGAAACAGCCAATAAGATGGGACTGTCTGGTTCCCAAGACAGACACATCCTATCTCCAGCCAATCAGTTTGCAAGATGAAGAAGAAAGCTAATTACCCCAGAGATTGTTCTTGAAATGGTAAAAAAACAAGGGATGCTTATGCCCCTCAGGGAAATTGCAGCCACAATGGGTTTTGCAAAGTCCACTGTAGCTGCAACCCTGTGAGTCTACACCAACTATGGCCCCCTCCCAAGAAGGCCCCAACTGGTACCTGTACTTCAACTGATGGTGAAAAAACCCATACTCTTATGATGACCATCATGGAATGTGGCCTGGGGATGCCCCTGGTCCAGGTCAGTCTCCAACTGAGACTCCATGGCATTTTCACAAATAAGAGAACAGTCAATTTTTGGATGCACAAAGTTGTGGTTGCTTCTAGAATCTTGTCCAATCAGGTTCTCATTGGCCCCAGTTTGGTGGATACCTACCCCTAAAATTCTTCTGTTATAAATTTCATTAAAGGAAGGGAAATGCAAACACACAATGACATAACCTTCTTTTTGTATGTCAAGATTTCTGCAAGTATCCAATATTGAAGAAAAGTGTATCCAATCTGACGTCTACAAGTGTGACTAAATATTGTATTGTTTTGTTGGGGTTTTGTTGGCAGTTTCCCCATTAGTTGTCAATCATTTATTGGCAATATCAAACACTGCAGATGAGTATGCCTACCAGACAGAGCTAAAAAATATTCTGGAGGAGTGGGCTGTCCAACAAGCTGTGCACACAGTTGTACTGAGTGCAGAGATGGAGCAGCGGGAACGGGCAATCAAAGAAATTAGGGCTGCAGGGCATACCTGTTGGTCCTATCCCACTAACCGTGCTGACATGCATCTTTCAGATGTATGTCTTTACAATTTTGGTTTGGTTCTCAGGCGCTCAAAGCCTGCCACCTACAATGAACTGTGCTCCCAAATTGAGAAGGGGTATGAGCTTTTCCCTTCTGTATTTGTCCAGGACTTAGCAGATCTCATAATATTCTATGTAAGTGATTGTGATAAGTCCAGAAAAGACTCTTGTCTTCCCCCAAGCTCATTGATTTATTTTTCAAGCCTGCATATACAACAGAAGAAGAATTTGAGCAATTGAAGCAATCTGCTCTTTCTGCCTCTTCCCAGTCAACAAACCAAGCCTCCCCAACTCCCCCATCAAGACCAAGCCACCTGCCTTCTAACCCTGACTCCCAAATCACCACCTATTCCCTCTCCACTATCTCTGATGCTGTCCCTTTCACAGGCGCAGATGATGGCAATGTACATTCTGCCCATTCCCTCCACTTCTTGTCCTTTGATGAGTAAAATAAATTTTTTCTTTGTGACAACTTATTAAAGTTGATATTATTTATTCCAATTCATAAATAATAATATATTTTTTATATTGTTGACATTCCCCATAATTAATACAATGTTGTACATTTGATTTGGTAACATATGATTGTTTGCATGAATATTTTTCATTATCAATAATAAATTAAGGACTAAAAATCAAAAATATTATATTAGATTATTGCAAGTATGTGTTAAATCCTTATATTTAGATATTAAATGCATAACTCAAGGCATTCTGTGTAATAAAACTCATTGCAAACAAGGAATTTTTCATTGTAATTTATATAAATAGACTGTGTTTATATTAGGTAGCTATTAACACCTAGTATAAATATTGATACATAGTGCATTTTACAGCTTGTATATTTGCCTATTGGTAATAATTCTGTAAATCTTTTAGTTGGATTTTTCAAGGTGATAAATATGTAATGGGTTAGTAAATTAATGTTTATTACAACAATTGGATGATTTTCTTTGCTGTGGAAATAGTGCATTTTTGATATTTACGCACTAATATACAATTGGTTGGTTTCATATCCAATCACACAGGCAATAGGAAATCAAGTTGTCACCCCAACAGCATCTGGTCTTGGGGTGGCAACTTGATTTCCTATTGCCTGTGTGATTGGATATGAAATCAACCAATTGGATACTAGTGTGTAAATATCAGAAAGTGCACAATTGCCACAGAAAAGAAAATCAGCCAATTGTTGGTAATAAGCATTAATTTATTAACCCATTGCATTATTATTACCTTGAAAAATCCAACTAAAAGGTTTACAGAATTATTACCAATAGGCAAATATACAAGCTGTAAAATGCACTGTATCAATATTTATACTAAGTGTTAATGGCTATCTAATATGAACACAGTCCATTAATATAAATTACAATGAAAAATTTCTTGTTTGCAATGAGATTTATTACACAGAATGCCTTGAGTTATGCATTTAATATCTAAATATAAGGATCTAACATATACTTGCAATAATCTAATATAATATTTTTGATTTTTAGTCCTTAATTTATTATTGATAAGAAAAAACTATTAATGCATTGAAGGTAGTACCATAAAAACCAGTTTTTTGATGTACTACCATCAACATGTCAAATATCTACATCTTAATCAACAAATTAGAGTCAGTCCTCCTAAAGGTTGTTGAGTTCAAGCATAAAATAAGGGAAATTGTTGTAAATCAGCTGGGAAATGAGGGAAGGGCTTTGGTCCAGAAAAATGAAACCAAAAAAATAGCATGGGAACTGTTGGGAATTTCGACCAAGCAATGATGCCAATTATGACAGAGCCCACGGATTGGGATTGCTACAACCAAATCCATAAATTAGTAGTACAAAATACAATGACACTAATTATGACGGAGCTTGCAGATATGAATTGCATCTACCAAATAACATAAATTGGTAGTATAAGCCACATGCAAATTGGATTAGCAGTAGTCTGCTGACCTAAGACTAATACTAGCCAATGACAGGCACTGCTGCGGCAAATAATGACATATGATTTGCTGCCGCAGCACTTAATAAATACACAAAGCGCCGCGGCGCTGCCTGGTAATTGGATTAGGAGCTAAGGCGCCAAACTACTTCTACGTCAAGCGCCGCTGCGCCAACCAAAAATTATTGCAGGCGCCGCCTGGCAAATATTACAGGCACCACAGCACCTTACCTTTACATTGAGCGCCGAGGCGCTGGGTTTGATTCCCCATAATCTCAAATTCCCTTAATTGTCACATTAATAAGCATTAAGCTGCAGTATGCTAAGAAAGCAGGAAGTGATCCTGAAGTAGCTAAATTGTTTCACGCCAGCAAGGATCACCTGTTCTGGGTGAAGATGAAGATATTCTATTGGTTGACGTGCAAGAAGCGCCAAACCTAGATTAATAATTACCTAAATTAGGGGCGTGTTAGAATGTCCTAGAAGATATTGCTAGTAGCCCAGGGATTACCCTTGTAGTAGGTATAAGAAGAATTAATTGTTTACAATAAAATCATCTTTGAACCATCTTTATTTTTATCCTTAATCTGGTTGACCTTTATCCTAATCCTTAAGTGCTTCTGCGTGATCAGAAGCCATTGCTGGGGCAATAATCATGGTCCTGCTCATTCCTGGATCTTCTGATAAAGTGCTACTCATATCCTCACATATGACTGTATTCTGGCAAATGTCCTGTGCCCTATAATCTCTAATAATTGTTGCGCTGTAATGCAAAAAGCGCAACAGGAACTTTAGTCAAAGAAGAACACAAGTAAATAGTTTTAAATCTACAAAAGGAAATACTCAAACGTTTAGAATTCAAGAATGAAAGTTACAACTTGTGGGAGTTTGCAAAATACAGCAGAAAGAATACTCAAAAATTCAGATTGTTTGAAGGAAATGAAATTTTAAAGAAAATCAACACAAATGAAGAGGAAACTGATCAAATGGAAAAGATAAAAATTAAGTACAATCAAGAAGCAGAAGAGCCACTTAAACAATAAAAATGTATCAAATGAAAATCAAGAGGAAGAACAAGTTGCGCAGAAAATAAGGAAGATAAGACCCAGGAAATCAAATGAAGGGCAGCCAGCACTCATGAAGTTTGCTGAAGGGGCACCAATGGCTGAGGGGGACACAGGGAAAATAAGTAATTCTTTTATGCTTTACTTATATTTACTTTAGCTATAACTAGAATGGGGACAAGGTTGCTGAAGTGGCGGCCTTTACACCCAGTTGGTTTATGGGGGTTACCAATCATTGGTAGCCCCTGTAAAGCAAATAAATCAAAATGAAATAAATAAAATAATCTAAATGAACATGCATCAGTATGGAAATAGGGAAGAAAAAAGCAAGGAATATTTACCACCCGCAGGGTGCTTGCTGTGGGTTAGGAAATCATATGAAATATGAAATAGGAACTAATATCAATTTCAAAGAGATGAATGAAATTTGAGGGGATATCAAGTTGAATTTTGATGAATATTTTTATGAAACTATTCAAAGATTTCCATTTTCAAGCATAAATTAATATGAAATTTTATTAATAAAAACAGACTTTGAAATAGGACCAGAATATCTTAAAACTAAAATTTCAACAAAGTGTTCAAAGCATTATCAAATAAAGTTGGGGACACAGTCCTTGTGAATAAGTTCAAGCCTTGATTAATTTTGTTTGCTGAGGTATGGGGGGCAGATACAAGCCAGGCGCCCCCCAGAACCATCTTCAAGTTCAGTCAAACACCCTAAATCAACAGATTAATTCAAATATATAAAATAATATGGATGTTTTCAGAAAAATATGCTTCTCAAAGGATTCACGTTGCAAAAAACCTAGGAATTCTATTACATTGCATATTAAAAACAAATGTTAAAAATTTGGAGAACATGCCAATTCAAATAGATATATGCTAATTAGCACTAGAACCAAAGACACTGTGGGGGTATATGACAGTTGAGCACATCCTGTACAACTCCTGTGCATTGGCATTGTTGTATGGGTACTACAGGCCTCCCAAAAAGAACCTACTAATCAATTTGCTTACACACTTGTCTTTTATTAAGTGCTCAGCAACCACCAGGTTGCTGAGCGCCACCCCTATAGCAATCACATTCAGAGTTGTCCACCACATACAGAAGAGTATGTGGTCCCGCTTAGATGCATTAGGAGAAAATTTAATTTTGGGGTATAATTCCCCAGAATAATTGCATTCACTGTTGCAATTTGCATCCCCCTAATAATTTATTTCCCCTTGCAATTTATTTTCATTTTCATTTTAATTTTAAATTTTTATTTTAAATATTTAAATTTTAATATTTGAATTATAATAGTAACATATCTAAATATATTATAATACAGTATTATAGTAAGCAAACACATGAAATAATAAAATATGATTTATATTTTTTATTTAGTTGCTTGTTGAGTTTGGGCTAATATATTACGTGGTTAAACAACCAGAGCTCTATTTATCTGCATTGAACTACCTGCTCCACTTATGTTTTAAACAAGTGATTGTTTAGAGCTTTAATTACTTATTTCCTTGTAATATGATTTGATAAATAGATTTGCTATGCTTAACCTGCATCATACATACTAATTATTTTGATATACATGAAAATTATTGGTTTTTGTGTTGTGTGGCTGTAGTGGCACTGAAATAATAAGGATCAGGTGATGCCTCACAAGGTCAAATCTGCGGCTTTTAAAAAAGTTCATGGTACTAAAAAGGGTTACCTATTTAAATAAAATTAATCTATTTCTGTCTTTTTTAATTTATTTATTTGTTAGCTCTACAGTCAATACACTATTTAGTGCATCCTAATAAAAATATGTATCTTTATATTCAGTATAATTAATTTTATTTATCTTTTGTACAAAGTTTATATGTCTATAATACAATCTGACAACATGTATTTTAAATATAAATAATAATTTTTGAGTCCTAATAAAAGCAAAATAAATAAAATGAAAACAATTGATACCTGTAGTACCCATTTATTTGATTGGCTTGGAGGCAAGGGCTTTAGGGAGGGAGAATTCATAGTGCTTATAAAAATCTGCCACAACATTGGGTGTGTCAGGATTTTGGGATATTGACTAATTAACGGATTCACCAAATAATTGCAGGCCAGCTGGTAATCACTCTTTGGAATAGTCTCAATAGAACAATGCGGGGCGCAGGCTGCAAAATCTATAAATCAATGACCAAATCATATCTTGGCATTAACAAACTCATGCATTGTAATTAATTAATAGAACATGCAATTACTTCATTAATTAGTCCACCTCAATCATCACCTCAAACATGCTTCCCATAATAATTACTATTCTAAAACTTTAAATGAATCCTAAAACAAGGGCCATCACATGGGCTGTCATTTGAAACACTTCTAGAAGAGTCCAAAATGGACTGGGCCGTCAGGCCAAACACTCTAAGTTAAAAAGACTTCAGGCCTGTTGTATTAGAGTAGCTCTGATTAAGTGAAACAATCATCTCCGTGAACTAGTAGCCAATCACTGGCTAGCTAGCCCTGGAAGTGGCCCAGGTAGAAAGAAAGAATACTGATCTGTGGAAGATGTCAAGCAAGCTTCTGTCAAAACCACCCCAAAAAGGCTGGGCCACCTGCTGTGTTGCCCTAGTGCTACTTCAGTCTCTTCTAGCGCTGTGAGCTAACTTGGATAAAACGCGGGCAGGCAGGCCGCCTTAAAGCTAGCTCTGATTAAGTGAAACAATCATCTCCATGAACTAGTAGCCATCACTGGCTAGCTAGCCCTGGAAGTGGCCCAGATAGACAGAAAGGATACCAATCTGTGGAAGATGTCAATTTAGCCTTCTGTTAAAACCACCCTAAAAGGGCTGGGCCTCCTGCTGTGTTGCCCTAATGCTACTGAGTCTCTTCTAGTGTTGTGAGCTAACTTGGAAAAAACACAGGCAGGCAGACCGCCTTAAAGCCAGTAAATTAGAATAAAAGACTGATGATTCCTTATTGACTTGATGATTGATCCAAGTCTTATTTCCTTAACGTGATCCTCTTTTAGGCTTCATTAGTGGAGAGCAAAAGATGATACTGTTGTCATACAGTATAATTATCTATAGTAAAATATAGAGCCACATATGAACCTATATCCAGAAGTAGGAAGAACTGTCTCAAATCCTCTGGGACTTGGGCCTTGTCAGACTTGCTACTTCTGATGACAAATATTCCGGACCAAAGGTAACTCCAAAGTAACAGGTTCTCTGTACTTTCCTAATATTAGAAGACTTAGGATATCAGCTAGTGGATGATAGAATACCATGGTCTGCAAATTTCTGACAGGATGGCATCACAAATTGAATGACCTCAAGGATATTAAAGAGATTTTTGGCGTCCTGTGGAAGCTCTGCTTTGACCTTATTCTTGATTCACCCAAAAACCTCCTTGATTGGGTTAAGGAATGGAGAATATGGGGGGAAGAAGAGGAGTCTCATTTGGCAGTATGCAAGGCAATGGCTGGCCAAATGACTATTTTTGTCAATTGGAGGGAACTCTGATACAATCAAATCTTCCTTGTGGAGCCCAACATTATTCAACACAATAATGTTAGTTGTGCCGTGGTAAATGATTCAAAGGTACTCCTTGACAGGTTGGAGAAAATTAAGGAATGTCCTGCTATTATGGGAACCCTTGATCATCTGAAATTGATCCAACCTGCAGGGACCAAGAAGTGCAACCATTGAATAGGTCTGGGAACAGACAGCTGCACAATGTGCTACGCCGTCCTTGAACCCCTTCTTTACCCACCCATGCCTAGACCTGATTAAGGAGGAGAACAACATTTTTTTAATATAGAAAAATGGGAAATTACCGGTCTGCTTAAGAGCCATATAGGTCTTGGCATAAATGCATCAATTATTGATGATCTTGGCGCTGTTTCTATTATACAGCAAAACTCCCAGTACTTTCCAGGAGAAGCCCAACTCAACCATGGTTTTGTAGACAAGGGTTTTGGAAACAGAAAGCCTGAACTCTGTGGCAAGCATTGATTGGACAGCAAGTGTGTCCAGGTGGCAATCCTTGGCTACCCACTGCTTGACTGCATTAATATGAACAGGCTGAAGGAGTTTGGGCTACTGCTTAACCTTTGTGGATTTTCCAATTTTCCCAGTGTTACCATATTTGGTGTTGATGTCATTAATATATCTTGCTGTGACACCAAATTGGGACACAATATCCCAAACTGCTATTCCCCTTTTCAAGCAGTTGAGGAGAGCTTCAAACTCACTATCTGTCAAATTGACACTGGCCCTTGGCAGGTATTGCAGCATCCTGGCTAGAAGGCTCAACACAGGGGATGATGATCTTTGTGTAGAAAGTGGGATCATGCTTGTTTGTGGTGGCGCCGTCAATGGTATAATAGATCACAGGCGCAGATGGCTCAACTGTGGTGGCCAATGGCTCATAAGACGTATAAAAAATGTGGGGACAGGAAGTGATAACTCTTGGATCCAGAGTGCAGGGCCAGGTGACTACTGAGTACACAGTGGAGGTGTAAGTAACCTCATTGAGACCAGTGATCCTGGTATAAAAGACTTTGGTGGCAGGCCTTGAGAGCGGCTTCTGTTTGGGATTAAGGCTGGTTGATCCAGATTGGGATGCAGGAGGTGGTTAACTGGCGCTGACAACATGGAGGCCTGTGTGTTGGCATGACTCCCCCTGATTTGTGTTTTGGGTCTGTTCTTGAACCCTCTGTGACGCCCTTGTGGACAGGCTGCCCTGCAGGCTGGTGCAGGAGCTGGTTGGGAATGCAATTGTTGGTCCATAAAAATAAAATAAAAAATATATTTTATATTAAATATGTATTTATTTAGGTTTTTGGTTTAGTAGTGAGTAGTTGTTTTCTCTTGATTTTTCCTTGAATAGTAACATAATTTCTATATCCATGATTTGAAGTGTATATTGTATAATTTCTGGGTTTAGATAATTTTAAAGTTTAATCACTTTTTATGTCAAAAAATGGTTATCAATATTGAATTTTTTATTTGATTTTAGTTGTGGTGGAGCTTCTTAATTTAGGTTGGTGTTTTCTAGTGTACTTACTTTACATTAAATTTGGATTCCAGTTCCTGCAATTAATATATTAGTTTGCTAGTGGCATTCAAAAGTAATTTGAAATTTGGTTCTTAGATTTGACAATCCTGCAACTTTAAAAAGCATAGTAAACTTAATGAAAATGGCTGATGGATTTGAACACTTCAAATCTGATTCCAATTAATTCATTTTGCCCATTGGAAATATGCAGTTTGACTTGAACTTTACAAAGTGTCTGTGAGTTCCTGCATTTTTAAAAATCCAAATAAAAATCCAAAAAAATCAATTTAATTTAAAAAAGGCCATCCCACAAAAGTGATTCAAAATTTGGACCAAGGATTTGACAATCCTGCAATTTTACGTTTAGGTTTTGAATTTACAGTATTTTCATAGGAACTGCATAAGTGTTGAACAACTTCCAGGACTTAAGGAGTTTGAAATCCAGCCCATTTTTGAACAAGGCCACATTTGATGATATATGACAGAGAAATTCTGGGATAACCTGTTCTCCCTGAGTTCCACAAGCAAATACACTAAGTTTAAACCAAGTAACACCCTTTGCAAAATCAAACAATGCTTCTTAGCATAGATAAACACTGGCTGAAATCCTTCAGGAACCAGAGGAATTGTCAACTTTTGATAAGAGTACCCAGTTCATTCATGGACTAAGACATTTTTGAAAGTGTCCAGGATCACCTTGGCCTCAATAATCCAAGTCATACCCGGCAAGACATCAAACCCTACTACTGGCATTGCAACTGAACCAATGATGCTTCAGTATTTGGAATTGGGGAAGACAACAGTCCAATAGAAATGACAGAATAATAAGAATAAGGTATTGTTTATTGTAGAATATTGTGATTAATATACCATATAGGTAAAGCCACAAGCCCACAAGGGGGTGGTATAGTGGGAAGTTCCATGTAAGGTTTGAAGCTGAGGAATAACTTGTGCAGGGATCAGCAAGTTGAATTGGTAACACTCCTAATTAGGATGAAGTACCCGCCATTTGATATTGCCATCAGATTAATCCATGCAGTTATATACGTCAAGGGGCGACTCATCAAGCACCCCCTGTGTATTGTAAGATATGTTAGCAGGAAAGTCTGGAAACTTGGTTGTAACATCCCCCTTGCCCCCTGCTTGTCATCACACACCAAGAACGGAGTCTGTGGAAGGTCTGGGAAGGTCCACACAAACAGCCTTTGTGTGGGGATGGCGCAGCAGGGGCGCAAGCAATCATGGTGAAGCTTCTTGGTATTCCCTTGGGCGTCTTTGAGTTGATAGGCGTGATTGTCATAGACTGCGGCTATCTTGAAGGGCCCTAAGTGGTTGGGCTCTAACTTGGAAGAATTGGGGTTGAGGGTGTAGATGGGGTCACCTATGGCGTATCTAGATTTGAGGTGCTTTGTCCCTTCTTCAATTTGCTTGTATTCAATTTCCTGGGCTTTGGCACGCCATTGGTCTAGGGATGGGGTTGTTACTGGGGGAGGCTTGTTGGGAACTCTGGACCGTAGCTTTCCCTGTTCAACTCCTGTCAGACTGTCAGGCGTCCTGAAGGCCAGGGTGCTGGGGCTGAACCCTATGCCCCTGTTGATTCTTGCTTGCAGGATAAGTAGAGAAGTGGGCAGGTGTTCAGTCCATGCAGTGTTGGTTGCTCTTGTGAGAGCTTGGCAATCAGTTGAACCAGTGAGCCATTTAACTGTTCCACGCGTCCATTGGCTTGAGGATGGTAGGGGGTTGTAACTATACATTGGAGTGCGTTCTTGGAGCAGTATGCCTGCATGACATGTCCAACAAGTTCAGGGCCGCCATCTGTGATGAGACTTTTGGGTCACCCAAAGCAGGCCACAATTTTCTTGCCAATGAAGCGGGTGATGGTGGTGGCGGTATGGTTATTTGTTGCCCAGGCCACTGGCCAGCAAGTCAAGTAGTTGATGGTAGTGATAATGTACTTCTTTCCCAGTCTGTCTTTGGGGAGTGGCCTCACAAGGTCAAGGGCCCACTGCTCAAAGGGTTCCATGGCCTTGATGGGCAGGACAGACTTGGGGGGTGCAGGTTTGGACTTATTCTTTTCACACAGCACGCACGTTTTGAGGAGATCCAAGATGTCTTGACACATGCGCGGCCACCAAACCTTTTGTTTCATGATCTCAAAGAGGTTACGTCCTCTGATATGACTCAGGGTTTGGTGGTAGTGTAATATTGTGTCACCTTGTTGCGTGGTGGGAATGTAAGGCGTCTTCTCACCTGTCTCTGCCTGACGGCAGACATTACCAGCATTGGTGGTGAACTGACTTTCATTGTCCTTCAACTTGGAGATGGTTACTGAGTTAAGGCCCTTGTAGCAAGTTGCCTCAGGGCAGAGGTAGAGCATGGGCCAATCTGGATCCAAACTGTTGTCCCATTGATGGATGCTATGTAGAGTCGCAAAATGGCATCAGCTGTGATAATTTCCTTCCCAGGTTTGTACTCAATGCGCAACTGGTAAGGGGATAGACACTCAACCCATCCTGCTTGGCGGTGTGTCAAGTGGGACTGTGTGTTGAAATACTGAAGCAACTTGTGGTCCATCAGAACACAGGGTGGGAAGGTAGCACCTTCCAGGTAACAGCGCCACTTCTCAATGCAGTGCACAATTGCTGCCAATTCTTTATCATGAATGGGATAGTGTTGTTCCAAGTTGGTAAGTTTCTTGGACTCATATACCACAGGGAGGAAGACGCCATTGTCAGTTTCTACCCTTAGCACGCCCCCTATGGCCCTGTCAGAGGCATTGGTCTCAAGTTTGTACTGATGGTTTTGATTGGGGAACTACAGTACTGGTGCTTTTGTGAGCTTTTGCTTCAACATTTGGAAGGCTTGATCTCTGACAGGGGTCCAATGGAAGCGCTGTTTGGTATTGAGGAGCTCAGTGAGAGGTGCAATTAGTTCCCTGCAATTGGGAATGAACTTGCGCATGTAGGCAACCATGCTTAAGAATGTCTGCACCTGGCCCACATCAGTGGATAGTGGCATGCTGTTGATTGCCTTGATTTTGGAAGGGTCAGGCATTATCCCTTGGGCAGAGATGGTGTGCCCAAGGAATAACAACTCCAACTTGAGGAACTTGCATTTGGAGGGTTTAGCTTTTAGCTGGTTTTTCTAAAGGATGTTGAGGACAGCACAGAGGTGTTGGAGGTGTGTGGTTTGGTCTTGACTGAAGACAATGATGTTGTCAAGGTAAACACCCACACATTTCCCAATCAGCTCCTCAAATGCTTTGTTCATCAACACAGCAAAGGTGGAAGGAGCGTTGGTCATTCCAAAGTTCATGACACAACACTCAAACAACCCATAGCACGTGCAGAAGGCAGTTTTTGCCTCATCCCCTGGTGCAATGCAGACCTGATTGTACCCTGCAGTGAGATCAATATTGCTAAAGACCTTTGCACCTGCAAGTGTATCAAACAGGTTTTCAATCAGTGGCAGGGGTACTTGTTCTTAATTGTCACCTCATTTAGGATGCAGTAGTCTGTGACCAAGCAAAGGGACCCGTCTTTCTTGGCTACAAAGAAGATAGCCGCCCCGTATGTAGAGAGCAAGGGGCAAATGAAGCCCTTGTCAAGCGCGTCCACAAGGTGCTGGCGGAGGGTCTTGTCTTCCTTTGGTGTAAGATGATATAATGGTCGTGCTTTAGGTAAAAATCCTTGGAGTTGTACCGCGTACTGGACCTCCTGGGGAGGAGGTAGTTGTTCAAGTGTCTCACTGAACACGTCCTTGTACTCCTTAAGGAGTACAGCAAGCGCTGGTGGTGGTGAGGAAGTCAAGGGAGGGACTGCAGATGGTTCAGCACAGATAACTTTGACTGAGCATTGATTAAAGTCTAGTTACCCCCCTTGAAAATGTACAAGCCTGTCTCTGTAATTCTGACAAACACAGTATCATGGAGTAACTTGCTCATTTCCACAGGGTAGATCTGAAACCCCATCCCATTTCTATTGAGGTTAATGAAAGATGTATCCCATTTGATGTAGGGACAGTTGTGTCAAAGCCAGTCAAGACCAGCAATTACGTCGTGGCTGAGCCCTGCCATGATTGGCCCAGAGAGCTTAACTTGGATGTTCCCCATTCTCACAGAGAAGGGTACCATCCCATGGGTAATTGCAACTCTACAGGAGTCCGCTACTTGTACTGCCTTGAACCTGCTAGGCACTTGGTACAGTTGTTGGGAGTTGGCAAACACCTGGTCCACCATAGTGTGGTTGGCCCCAGTATCTACCAGTAATTTGTAGGTGTTCCCACGGAAGCAGAAGGGATAGGATAAGCGGGTTACTTTATTGGAAGAGTGGCTCACTTGTAGTACAGGGTTGTCACATTGGACTTGGAAGACATTCTGGGGTTTGACTTCATGGATGTTGTAGTCACAGGGGTTTTTTGCAAGCAAGGATTGAGAGGATGGGTCAGGTGGGGTTGCAGGGCCTCTTGTTGCTACAACCCCCAGGCTTTTCCCTGATCCTCAATCTGTGCTAGCCGGAGCTCCCACTTGTGGGGGCGTTTAGTCTTGTTATCCTGCTGATGGGGCTGGTGGCAGCCCACTTGATTGTGGCCATTGTCAGGTGTTGTGCACAGTTGGGATGGAGCATCACTGGTACAGCGGAAGCCCTTTGAGGCCTGGTTGTTAGCCTCCACAATGGCCTTGTAGCAGTCATTAATGGAGGTGCAACAACCTACGGGGACCCACTTGCAGATATGAGGTTTTAACCCATCAATGATGAGAGTGAGTAGCATTGCATTTCTATTGGTCATGGCTTTGGGGGCGGCAGCAAGGGCTTGTTGCTAAGCGGCAAGGTACTCAGGGACAGAACCAGTTTGTTTGATTGCTAGAAGAGGAGTTCCCACAAAAATGGGGGAGAAGGTTTTGCTGTAGCAGGACTTTGCGGCATCTTGGAATGGCGCCCAGGTAACATCAAGTTCCTGACTGTCCCAGTTGGTGAACCACACAGCAGCAGGCCTTGTGAGGCAGCCAGACACAGTGGCAACCCACATGGGCTCAGGGACCTGACAGATACAGAGGCAGGTTTTGGTAGATTGGAGCCAACTGACAATGTCAGCCCCCTTGACGCTCCCGGCAAATGATTCTAACTGAAGGTTGAGCATGTGTTGGGACAGGTCTGACTGTGGCAGGGTGACACTGGCGTCACGCTGCCTGAGGCGTAGCCAATTGTACACGCTTGTGAGGACTAGCTGATATTGATAGATGACATACCTGTTGGGGATGCCCCCCTTGGGGATTGGCAGGAAATTCTCTTGTTGGGGAGTAGCCATACGGCCTGTACTCTGTCCTTTCTTAGGGGGAATTTTGTTTTAGGTAGGTTTTCAACCTACTGCTGCTACCACTGTTGCAACTGAACCAATGAGGATTCAGTATTTGGAATTGGGGAAGACAACAGTCCAATAGAAATGACAGAATAATAAGAATAAGGTATTGTTTATTGTAGAATATTGTGATTAATATACCATATGGGGAAAGCCACAAGGCCACAAGGGGGTGGCGTAGTGGGAAGTTCCATGTAAGGTTTGAAGCTGAGGAATAACTTGTGCAGGGATCAGCAATTTGAATTGGTAACACTCCTAATTAGGATGAAGTACCCGTCATTTGATATTGCCATCAGATTGTTCCATGTTATTAGATACATCCAGGGGCAGCTCATCAAGAGCCCCCTGTGTATTGTAAGATACATTTGCAGGCAAGTCTGGAAACTTGGTTGTAACACTGGTAAAACTACAGCAGAAGTTTTGACCTTGGTATTTTTTTTATTTTACCACCACTTCATTAAACACATCTTGTTCAATAGTGGTGAACCCATATGCTGAAGATAAATTCAATGCAACCAGTCTTGATGGGACCATGCTATGTATTCTGACAAAGTTCTTTGACACTGCAGCCCTAGCACATCCTGGGTCATATACTGCCTTTGCAGGAATACTGTGAGATCAGGCAATTGACCACAAATGATTAGGCTAATTTTTGTGCGCAGATATTATTAGTTACACACCATATTATCATTAGAGTATTATCCTATTGATTGCAACAATTAAATTAGGTTTAAAAGCTATGGCAACAAGCAAAAATACTTTGGATTTAAACAAAATAAATCAGATGTAGACAAAATTAAAAATAAATAAATCTATATTAATTTATAATAGATTCATTTATTTTTAATTTTGTTTACATCTGATTTATTTTGTTTAAATCTAAAGTATTTTTTGCTTGTTGCCATAGCTTTTAAAACTACTTTAGAATTATATAGACTTGGCTGTGGCGGGGATTTAGTTGGATTGAACCTAGGGGTTGGTCATGTTCTAGATGAGTTTATGCACTGGATACTTGGAAAGTCAGGTGATATTGCTTGGTTACCATTCTTGGTATGTCAAAAAGTAAATTGGAAGGGGACTAAATCAGGCAATGGCTCATGTCAAGTAGATTGGTGGTTGCCAGAATGCTTGTACATCCAGACCCTTGATACCCCCCCTTAAGGGGTTACTCTGGTGCATTAGGAGGAGACTTTGTTTTCACAACTACTGCCTGATGCTCCTGGAGCTGTTTACTAGTTGGAACCAGTCTGGTCAAGTGCTCTCCTTTACTGAGGAAGAGACAGGTTCTGTGGTATTTCTTGATAATTGGGCTCTTGGCACTTTGGAATTTTACTAGGTAAGTGTTGTGCTCTGGTCTGTATTTGATGACTCTTCCTGGTCCCTGGTGTACTGAGTCTAGTTTCTTTTTGTTGCCAGCTAGAATTCAGACAGGGTAATTGATGGAAAGTTGTTCCTCTGTGGAGGTTACCTTTTGTGTTTTTCACCTCTTTATTTCAGCTATTTTAGCTTTGAGGCAGATGCATTGTAGGTTTGGTGCTTGCTCTACTGTGGGAGATTTCCCTGGGGGATCTTTATGTAGGGCTTTTTTTGTGGATGATAACTTCCAGTTTGTACCTGTAGGTTAGCTCAAACAGTGAATAGCCTGTCCCTTGGTTGGTGCAGACTTGGGATACTAGTAATGTATGTTTCACGTATAGTGGCCATGTGTCTTTGGCTTTACCATTCATTATTTTCTCTAGAGTCCTGATAAGGCTGCTGTTTAGGTGTTCCACTCTACCTTTAGCCTGTGGCCTGTATGGAGAGGTTGTGGAGTGTTTAATGTTTTTGGATTTTAAGCTGTCATTTACTACGTGACCTGATAAATCTGTTGCTCTATCAGTTATGATGTAGTCTGGAGTGCTGTAGTTGGCTATGATTGCTTTGTTAATGAAACAGTTGATAGTTTCTGCTGTGTAGTCTTTTGTTGCCCAGCAGATGGAACAGCATGTGACAAAGTTGATAGCTACAATTAAGAAATGTTGGTTTGTCTTTGTTTCTGGGAAGGGGCCCACTACGTCTAGCCCCCAAACCTTAAATGGTTCAGGGTCTGGTACTAGGTTGACCGTTGGCTGAGGAGCCTTTGAACTGGTATATTTCTTGCACACTGTGCACTTTTTCAGAATATCATCTATATCCTGTTTGAGGTTGGGGCACCGTACTATCTCTTTTAGTGTGAGGTATAGGTTGTTAGCCTTTGTGTGGCCTAGTAGACAGTGATGTCTTAGTATGGTGTCAACTCTTTGTGCAAGTGGAATGTACAGGACATGTTTGTCATTGATAATTTGGTAGACTGTGCCATTTGATACATGTAAATACTGTTTTGTTTCTTAATAATGTATTGTGGGTCAGTTGATGTGTTGAGGTGTCTTTTCCTTTGGTTTTATACTCAGTGTTGTATAGGTTTGGCCAGTCAGGGTCCAGGTAATCAGGGTGAACCTCTCAAGGCCAACATAGTCTAGAGAGAGCATCAGCTGTGACCAGCTATGCCCCCTTTTTGTACTGGATGTCCAGGTTAAGCCTTTCCAGTAGGGACATCCATTTGGCTTATTGCTGTGCAAATGCGTTCTGAGTTTTGAAATAGATTAAGGATTTATAGTCAGTTAGTACTCAGAAGTTTAATTGTCCTTCCAGATAACATCTCCATTTATTACATGAGTGGTATATTGTTAGCAATTTCTTATTGTGTATTGGGTACCTCTGCTCAGTATTGGTTAGTTTTCTGCTTTTTTAACATACTGACAGGAAATCTTGCTGCCCTGGCTGGCAGATGAGCAGGACTGCGCCAATGGCAGTGTTGCTGGCATCTGACTCAAGCTTGTAGCACCCATTATTGTGAGGGTATTGCAAGATTGGTGCTTTGATCAGAGCTTGTTTTAATAAATAGAAATTCTTGTCACATTCTGGAATCCAGATGAATTTCTTTTTGGAATTACCCTTGATTAAGTCATTGATTGATGCAGTTAGTTTTCTGCAGTCTTTGACGTATTTCCTTAGGTAAGCTACCATACTGAGAAAGCATCTAACTTGTTTAACAGAGGTGGGGCGTTGCATGCTATTTATGGCTTTAATTTTGTTTGGATCTGCTTTGATGCCACTGTCAGAGACAATGTGGCCCAAGAACAGGAGTTCCTTTTCCATAAATTGGCACTTACTTGGTTTTTCATAAAGTGTGTGCTTTGCAAGTCAATTGAGTGTTTTGCAGACATGCATGAGGTGTTCCTCTTTTGTTTTTGAGAATATGATGATATTTTCAAGGTAGCATAATGTATTTGAGAGAATTTTTAGTGCTTGGTTATCATGGTGACAAACTTTGCAGGAGTGTTGGTCATCCCAAAGTTCATTACTCAACATTTGAAGGATTCAAATTGTGTACAGAACGCGGTTTTTGGTATGTCCTTTTCTTTTACTTCAACTTGGTTGTAGCCTGAGATGAGTTGAATTTTGAAGAAAAATTTGGCACCTGAGAGGCTTGCAAACAGATCCTCTATAAGTGGAAGAGGGTAGTTATTCTTTACTGTGCTTGCATTTAGTGCTCTGTAGTCAGTTACTAGACATAGAGTGCCTTCATTTTTCTTTACAAAGAATACTACTTCCCCCATGGGGATTCAGACAGGCAGATGAAGCCTTTAGCTAGGTTGTCCTCAAAGTGTGTTTTGAGGGTTTGTGTCTCCATGGGAGAGAGTCTGTAGAGGAGTGCAGGTTTGGGCATGGATTTACATAGGTTGATGCCATGTTGGACCTCCTGTTTGGGGGTAGCTTGGTGAATTCTTCCTTGAATACATGTGTGTATTTATTTAGGAGTGCCGCAAGTTCTGGGCGTTGGATCTTTTGTGTTTGTAAGTTATTGAATTCAGTGTACCTCATTATGAGAAGGGTACTATCTTTAGTTAGATGTTCTGAGTCATCTTGGTTTATGACCTGGACAAATAAGTGTCTCCTAGAATGAGGTTTTTGGGTTCTTTGAGAATGTTAAAATTGACTCTGTTGTGTTTGATGGTCATGGTTTTTGTTTTCCAACATACTCTGGGGTTCACTTGGGTGAACCAGTTCATGCCTTCTACAATGTCATAGTTTATGTTGTTCATGAAAAGTCCTTTGATGGACGTTTGTATGCCTTGGAGGTCAATTCTGAAGAGAGTTGTTTTGCCTTTGAGTAGAGCTTTTGATTTGTCTGCCATTTTGGCGTATTTAAAGTTGGATTTGACAACAGGTATTTTGTACTTGGTTACAAATGGTTTGCTAACCATGGTGTGTTGTGCACCAGAGTCAAATAAAATATAATGTGTGTGAGATTCATAAGTGCATGGGTAGACAAGAAGTTTTGAGCAATCTTTAATTTTTATGTTCATAAAAATGGAGGACTGCAGGACACAGGATGTGGGCAGCAAAGTTTGTGCCTTGGTACAATTTCTTGTCAAGTTGGGGGGAGAAAGGGGGCACTTAAGCCTGTTCCCCCTCCTCTTTTCCATGTTCCTCTGTTTTGAGACCTTTGAGGTCAGAGAATGAGGGGTCAGATTCATAGTGAGTTGCTACTTCAGTGTTGTTAACTTTGGCAGTATCCTCTTTCTTGGGAAGGGAGCGGTTTGCGCTTTGGCTGTGATATCCATTGTTGTGATTGGAGTTGCCATTGTTATGGTTGGTATTTTGACATTTATTGCCATTGGATTTTTCTCTGCCATTGCTGTTTGAGGGACAATTGCGTTGCGTGCAGCATATTCCATGTTTGCGCGTTTTTCAGCGCACTTGGCTTCTGCAATGTCACAGGAATGGAGGTATTAGCCCCTGGGCAGATGAGGGCAGCAACAGAGGGTTTCATTCTGTTGATAAATGATGCTCTGGTATGTATGTTGTCAGCTTGAGCTGGGTTTTAGACTTTGCGGTGTATTTCCTCAAATTTGTTGGTGTAAGCTGCAATAGTGGTCTTTTGAGGAAAATCACTGAGCTGAATTGTGATGTCTTGGAGGGATTTGGTGACACAGAAATTGTGCGTGATGTCTGCTTTGAACTCTTCCCAGTTGTCAAGCTGGTTGTCAGATTGTGAGCTAACCCAGGTGGCAAACCAGTTAGCTGCGGCCTTGTAAAGGCACTTACTGGCTTCCTGGACCCATTTTTCATGTGGGATGCGGCTGGCGCAGAGTTTAGCAGCTGAGTGGTCTAGCCAGTTGATGACGTTTTCTTTGTTTTTAACAAAGAACTTGTCAATACCAATGTATTTGGTGTTGGTCACTTCACCTGTGGTAGTTGGTATTGCGTTTGTTTGTGGTTGAAAAGAGTGACTGTATTGAATTATCTTGGCGCATGCTTTGGGCATGACCAATCCTTCAAATACAGTGCATCCACTAGGAATATCTTCATTGATGTTGTGGGCGCAGAAGTATATCTTCCAGGTATCCTGGGATGCGGTCTGGTTGATTACGTGAGCAAGAGGGGCAGGTTTTGGTCAGTCATTTTCTCTTTCATGGGCGTGGTCAAAAAACCGTAGCTGCTACTAGTGATAAGGAGCGCCTTTTGGGGAAGCTTCAAATATAGGAATTAAGAAAGAAGAGAAGTATATTTTATTGGATAATACTTTAGACTTATATAGACTTGGCTGTGGCAAGGATCTAGTCTGATTGAACCTAGGGGTTGGTCATGTGCTAGATGGGTTCAAGCCACTGGATACTTGGACAGTCAGGTGATATTGCTTGGTTACCATTTGTGGTATGTCAAACAGTATATTGTAAGGGGATCAAATTGGGCAATGGCTGGATGTTAAGTAGGTTGGCAGTTGCCAGAATGCTTGTAAATCTAGACCATAACAATAAACTGTATAATTGTTAGCTGATATAGTGATTATCATTGATTACATGGCTTGCAATCAATGATTATCAATTATGTTCTCCCTTGTATCACACTAAATACTGTATCACCCCAGCCCAACAGGCGCCTACATGCCTATAATCTACTGGGGATACAAAAGGCTATGATATATCAAATTTTTTTGACAGTACAAGGTGGATAATTGGTTACTTATCAGTTCAGACAATATTATACAGCATATAATTTGTGGGTCAATATTGGATCAAGTCAGCAATTATACAATGTATAATCCCAAACACAAACCATCATATTTATAAGCAAAGGTATTGCCTTCTATAAAAGAATCACTGATAAATCCAAAAAGAGAAACAGGAATACCAAAATTTTACCTTTCAAAGTAGGAGAATATATCTGGGACTATATATAAGCATCAAACAAATACAGCATAGTTTCTTAGTGCCATTAGAGGTGCTTAAAGAAATAGCCAATTGATACTTGCCAGTAGGCTAGCTCAAGAAGAGTGCAGGCTGTAGCTGAGGTGATATATACACATTATGAAGGCCAGTAATAGCACACATGTCAAGGAAAGCCAATCAGGATATGCATAGCCATCAAAAATAGACCTATTTTGAAGGCAGCCACTGAGAACTGTCTGAAAGGACAAGAATGAAGGTTTTTGTAGTATGTATAGATACAGACACCTGAAAGAATGATAATAAGCTCTATTTACACCTGGATAGATTGCATCCGCTACCTAGATTGTACTTCAGTCTCAATAAACCTAATTATCTTCAAAGTTCTATTCTACTGTAATCTGTATTGCTCATTACATAATACAGATAGAGTACATTGGCAAGGCTAATATATCTATGGAGCTTTGAATATACCAGCAATAATCAGTATTGATCAACAAATACCATCAAGCAAAACATCTAGTAAGATAATTTCAGGGATCCAGTCTTGAGCAGCCGGCCTGTTGTTTTCAGGGGTAACTCAGGCTGGGTTTTTTTTGCAGGAAATGCCCACCACAAGAGGGGAGCTAACTTTAAAAGGTAGAAGGCGGAATTCCCTGCCCAGGACCACAGGTCAGCTGCCAAGATTATAGTGTCAATCACCCCTGTGAGGGTGATGTACACAATCCCAAACAGCTTACCAGAATAGTTGGTTGGAAGGTTGGGCAAAGAAGCAGACATAAGTATTGGGGTCATGGGCGGTTTCATGGAAAGGTTGTAAGCAGGGAGATAGTTGAATTTCCCTCTGAAAAACTTGGGTGTTGAAAATATACACAGGCCTTGTCAGTTGTATCTAATTGCAGATTGTATGCAGGCCAGGAGATTGAGTAAAAATATCTTTTCAGGGTGTATTCCTTGTATTCAGACTTCATAGGATAGTTGGTAAAATGAACAGGTCCAAAGGGTACACCAGGAGGACAGGAAACAGAAGGCGGTGGGGTGGGCAGGCCAGGAGATCTTGAACTGAGTTGGTAGACAGCAAATAAAAAAATAAGGCAATATCTGTGTAAGCCAAAAAAACATAACCTTTATTAAAAAATGGCAATAAGATTGGAGCGTGGGGTCTTTTGGTCTATATAGTACCCCACCTCCAAACTTAACATTTTCCATGGGGGCTCATCAGGGCATTGGGAAGGGCAGGGCCAGGGGAACTGGGTGCTTGGGTCCAAAGGCAGCGAAATGGCACTTGGCCTGGGAGTTCTTTCATTGGTCAAGAATCTCAATTTGGCTACCTGATTATCTTGCTTTAGTGTCGTGGTCATGGGACCAGACTGCAGGCCCGTGCCTCTTTCCTGGGTTAGCTCTTGATTGGTTGCTGATGTAGACTTCAAGTTTATGAAGCCAATAGTTGCCAAATCAGTACCTCCATTAGGCGCTGTGATTTGTCTTCCATTTGGTGCAATAATTTCTTTAGTTTTGCTTGTTTTACTGCATGGGTCAATATTCTTGGTATCAGCTTATAGGGGCTTGATCCCAAAAAAACGCAGGCAGACAGTCCTGCGGTCCACAGGCCCAGCAGCCCAAAGGAATTCAGGGTCAGGGTTCAATTCCTGCTCCTGGGCCCGGGTTTCCAGAGAGGAAGAATTGTCAATCCTGACACCATCCCCTTCTTCCCCTGAGGCCCCCTTCTGATTCTTCTTGTTCAGCTAGAGCTGGGCAGCTTCTTGGGCATTATTCAGATTGCTCAGCAGTTCCCAAGTACTTTCTTCTAGTGGGTATCCTTTCCACTTCACGTAATACTGGGGTTTTTGGTAGTGAGTTTGGTTGCTGTGTATTTATTCAACTTCATATTTCTCAGCGCAGCCTGTTTGGATTGGTGGGGGGCTGTTCTAATCTGTTGGTGGGGGAGCAAATTCCCATCTTTTTTGAACAACAGGGAGCAGTGGAACACATCTTGAATCTTCCAGGTGGGGGGTAGGTCTAGCTTGAAGGCAACCTCACCAATTAGTTTGATGATCTTGTGGGGGCCGCTTCTTCTGTGAGCTAATTTCCTGCAGGGCACGTGCAGGGGTACAAACCAGGAGTCTAGGTAGACTTTGTCTCCAACTTGTGAGGGTTGGCCTGGAATTTGTTTGCGGTCAGCAAAGACTTTGTATGTCTGCACTGCACAGTTCAGGTTAATCAAGCATGTTTTTTGCGTGTCGTGAATCTGTTCAATCCAGGAGCGCCTAGTGGTGTTTGGTTCCTTTTTGCCAATCTGGGGGTCCCAGGTGGGGTCAAACCCATAGTTGGCTTTGAATGGGAACATGCCTGTGGAGACGTGGTCCTTACTGTTGTAGGCAAACTGGGCCATGGGGAGCATTTTGGCCCAATTTTTCTGATCAGTGTTGGCATAGCATCAAAGATATTGTTCAAGGATCTGGTTTACTTGTTCAGTTTGGCCGTCCATCTGTGGGTGGTAGGAGGTAGATACACATTGCTTGATTTTTAAGTCTTTCATCACCTGTGTCCAGTAGTTTGACGTGAATTGGGGTCCTCTGTCTGTGATGATTTCCTCAGATGCTCTATGTTGCGTGAGGCTGCAGTTGTGGAAGTGTTGGGCTGTTTCTGCTGCCATGCAGTTGGTGGTGGTTGGTACAAAGTATGCCATCTTAGTGAAGCGGACTACCATGACCAGGATTGCATTATACAAGAGGAATGGCGGCAGTTCCACAATGTAGTCTATGGAGACAGATCTCCAAGGTCCTTGGGATATTTTCAAGGGTCTTAGAAGTACTTCAGGTTTGTTTCTATGAGTTTTGGTCTGCCCACAGGTCTCACACCCCTTCAGGTATGCACTTAAATCTTGAGCCATTTTTGGCCAAGCTATTGTGAATACCGCTATTCACCATGTATTGATTTTGCCTTTGGTGGGCCATTTTGAAGACAAATATCTTGCTTTTGCTTTTGCCTCTTGAAATGAGTTGATGACTTAATCAGGAAATACAATTGTTTGGTTTCTTGATCCTGCACAACTCACTTGCCCCACTTATGCTGATGGCAAGTGATCCTACTGTCCTGGTAGTGTTTTGTGGTATTCCTAACCACTATATATTTCCTTTCATATTCACCAATAAAAATTAAATTCTATTCACATTTTTGTATTTGTGTCTTCAGTACTTCTGCGCCTCTCTCTAGCCACAACTAGTAGAGATTATTCTTCCAGGGCCGCAAGGTAATCACATAGCCTTCCCTGTCATCTAACCAAGACTTAGTACAAATCCAATCATAAGGTTTGGATTTCCTGTTGTGTGTCTGTGCTGCAATTCAGAACACAACAAAAATGGTGCTCACTACAGGGGCTGTAAGCCCCTTGGTTATCCCTTTTGCATCCACGTTTTCAGGTCCTTTGCCTCTGCCTATACAAGAGCCAACTTCACCTGAAATTACCAGTCCTCCTATTGAGGAAGATATTGCCAACCCACCTATTACCCCCACTATAATGAACCTTGGGAATAGTCCCTGCCTAGTTGCTTACCCCATGGGTACCCCTGACTTAGAACAAGTCATGGCAGTAGCCCTTGGGATAGCCCATGAAGGAGCCATCCCTTGCTTCAGCTGCAGTTCAGTCAAGTGGAATACTATGAATTGATTGTGGCTCCTCAAAATCCACAGCATCTCCTCTCAGTGGTTGGCTCTGCTGAACACTTACTATTGTCCTTTGTGCAGCCTGCCTTGACCCACCATCAAATGGTGTTGGGGCTCCACGCCCAAGAAATCTCGTCTCTACAAGCAGCGGTTACTCATCACTGGGATCAGTTTTCTGCCTACCAACAGTAGATCCATTCCCTGTTTTCCTTGGTATCTGACAATCAGCGCAATTCTGTTACCTCCCAGACCTGTTTGGTTAATTCTATCAAACAAATGCGCCAGTCCATCCCCAAATACGTGGGAGAGCGTCTTCACAAGTTTCACCAGCTAGAACAACCCTGGCAAAATCAAGTAGATTCCACTTTAAACTCTTATCTCACTGACTTAAACAACTTGTGCAACAGCTCAATGCATTAAGCACGTATTGATTTGAGCAACTACAGCAGGTAGCGGACTTTGCTGCTAACAGCCTTAATGAACTCAGTGCGGCGTTTAATAAAGATAGAACTGCCACTGCTGCTGCTATAGCCAAACTCCAGAGTCAAGTGAATGAATTAGCTACGCCCAAGCCAGATGTTCCGCCCTCTCCCCCTTCTGATGATTTGGAAGATTGAGAGCAGAGAGCATGGGACGCTATTAAAGAGCTATGTACAACAAATTGCAGTTAAAGACGTCCTGCTGAGGCTCCTCAACCTGACCCTCAGGTACTTGAGTTGACTGCTCAAGTTACGGAGTTACAGCAAGAACTTGCCGCCCTACGTGAGATGATGGCAACTGCTGCTAGTCCAGTTGGGGTTGTTGACAAAGATGGTTGCTGCCCTGGCTTACTAGGAGCCCCTCAAATCCAATGTGCTAGGAAACTAAATTCCCTAGCTAACAAGGTGGATCAATTGAAGCAGGACCATACTGAACTGGATAGAGACGTACAAGAGATGAATGACTTGATTGACTCTGTGAACAACAGGCTTGCCCCTTGCCTCTCAGTGGGGCCATCCCTTACTTCTTGACTGGCTGAGCTCTCCACAATAGTGACCACCCAAGGTCAACGCTTAGATGCTACTGCACAACAGACCAATCAAGCTGTCAATACAGGTGCCCATGCTGTTGAGACCCTGACTACCCTTGAAGAGAGTGTTTGTCAGCTATGAGCTAGACAGCCCCCCTCTGAATCCAAAGCAGAGTTTTCCCTGCGTATAAACATACTCAATATCAACATTAGTGGTTCAACTCCCAAAGCACACTTCAAGCCTACCTTTAAGAAAGTCTTTGACCCCAGAACCTTGACCATTGCAGCTTTCCTAACTATCTACAAAACTGCCATGAGACAAGCGTAAGACAAAGTTAAGAAAGAACATATTCTGACTTGTTTACATCCAACTTGCCAGGAGGTGGCGGTGCCTAAACTACCCACCATTTAGACGTGGGAAGATATGAAGAAGCTTCTGATTGAAAAGTTTGGTGGTTACCTTAGCCTGGAAGTAAAAAAGGACGCTTTTATGCATATTGCTTTCAAGCCTAAAGAGACACTAGCTGAGTTTGCAGACAGATTCTACATGGAAGGACAGCAACTGATAACAAGCAGACAATTTACAGCCCATAAAGCTTACATGGCTTGCTCTCAAGCTCTCAAGGTTAACCAGCTTCTGTGCCTTCACTTCAAAGCCCATAAGGCTATGCTTTCCTCCATGAAGAGCATAAAGATATAGTTGCAGGACATGCACCTTACCCATTATGGAGAAGTTGTTAGGGAAGGTGAGGTACTTCTAACTCTTTTTTGTCTTCCCGTGGTCCTTGCATTCTTACCATGAACTCACAAAATCCTCCTTGGCGCCAAGGTTGCCACAACTGTGGTCAGATAGGTCATCATTCTTGAGTCTGCACTAACCCACAGATTGAAGGAACTGATCCAAAAGAGCAGGCAGGAAAAGAACAGTCAACCTAGAGGCAGAGACGCTCTTGGTTGACAATTCTTCCCAGTCTCTTTCAACCCCTCCCTCTATATCTGACTCCAAGCCTGCTGATAATGAGGCTCCTCCTATCCTCCTCTTTTTCCACAATATCTCTGACAACTCTGACCTGGATGACTCTGATACTGACAACACCAATGCATATGGGTACTCTGTTCTAGCTGTTCCTGAAACCATTACAGTCCTCCATGAATTACAATCAGGAAAGACTACAACTACCACCAAGCCTTTTCCTGAAGCCAAAGAAGTTGTCTCTTGCCCTTACCTCACTCAGGCTAAGAGGTCCCCCGTGCTAGTGGAGTTGTCAGAAGAAGCTGCCAAGGTTACTGACACTGTCTTCAAGAATGTATCTGTTTTTCTCCCTCTCCAAACTGTTTATAAGGAGTTCCCAGGATTAAGATGCATGATTGAGAAGTGAGATAAGGAACTAGCAGAGGCTCAAGATATCTTGGCTGTCCTTCCACCCTTTGGTTGCACTACCACTCAAGTAGAGATATCCATTCAAAAAGTGAAGATCAAGGCTGTTTTAGACACTGGCTTGCCAGTCAACGTTGTCCCCTCCAAGCTTGTGAAGAAACTCAAACTTGCCCCTGACCTTAATTATCACCAGTTGTATGGCACAGCTGAACTGTCTATGACCCGTGCCATAGGGGCGTACTACGCTCTACCCATGCTGTTTGGCAAGCTTCTCCTAGCTGCGCCAGCAGTTACCTTGGAAAACGAGAGCTACAATCTCTTAGTTGGCACTCAGTTCCTTAGGGAATATAACAGGATAATCAACTTAAAAGATGGTTACCTCTCTATTCTGGGATACAAAGTCCCTCTGATCTTTGAAGAGCCAGTTAAAGTTCCCGGGAAATGTCTTAAGACATGTGCCTTGGAATACCCCACTGGGGTTTTCAACCTCAAATATTGCATCCACTCTTCAAACATGAAATTTCCACCTATGGCTTGTCCTGCGTCTGAAGGAATCCCTCTCCTAGCCACATCCGCTGTCACCATCTCCCCTGGCTCCCAGGCCATCCTAGACTCCCAGATATCCTATGAACTACCTGAAAAAACCTTCTTGGAGTTGTACTCTTCCTCCTCTTTATGGCGCAAAAAACCTTATCTTTGTCCTGGAATCCTAGATGTCTCCCATAAGGACCCTGTTTGATTGTTGGTAGCCAACTTGACTGCACTCCCCATGACCGTGTCTAGGGGGCAGGTTGTCAGATATGGCAAGTTTTTGAGCGCTCCTGATGTCCTGTCTCTTCCTCCTTTTGGCATGTTCCAAGATTTTAACCTACCTGAGGATGAACCCCAAGTCCTATCCTTGTTTACTGTGCAAGACTTTCCACAGCTGTCCCCGGTTCAACAGAAATAGATGCTAGACTTGCTAGACCAATTTTCTGACATCTTTGCTAAGGACAGTACCAACTATGGGTTATCCAAAGGTGTTATCCATCAGATTGACACTGGCAATGCTCCTCCCTTCTGTGCTAAACCAGATTGCCACAGCTGTGTCAAGGACGCCCAGGTATCTCAAGAGCTCAAACAACTGTTGGACGCTGGACTGCTGGCACCTTCCCAAAGTCCTTGGGCATCCCTGCTACTCATCTTAAAGAAGAAAGATGGAGGTCATTGTATTGTGATGGACTACCACCAATTGAACTCTTTGACCAAGAAGGACTCATACCCCTTGCTGTGTATTGATGATGCTCTCTGAGTCTTGGAGGCTCTAAGTTTTCTCTGCAATAGTTCTGGCATCTGGATACTGGCAAGTTAATCTGTTGCCCAAAGATTGCCAAAAAGCCGCACTTATTACATCTGAAGGGCTTTTTGAGCCCACTCGCATGCCTCAGGGACTCTGCAACACCCTGGCCACCTTCCAAAGGGCCATAGACTCCATCCTCCATAACTTGAAGTTGTTGTGCGTCATAGTATACTTGGATGATATAACAGTTTTCAGCGCTACCTTCACCAACCACCTGGCTCATCTCAAAGAGGTGTTCTTAAAGATTCAGGAAGCTGGCCTCAAACTAAAACCTTCCAAGTGCGCCTTCTTCAAAGAGCGTCTTGAATTCTTGGGCCATGAAGTAACCCAGACAGGGATTCACCCAATGACTAAGAAGGTTGAAGCCATCAACAAAATGCTTCTGCCCACCAACCTGCAAGAGGTACAAGTCTTTCTAGGGATGATGGGCTACTACATACAGTTTATCCCTGACTTCGCCAATAATAGTGAACCTCTAGTCCAGCTGTTAATTAATGTTCCTTTTGAGTGGACTGCCAGTCAACAACAAGCCTTTGAAACCCTTAAGCAAAAACTCAAAGAGGCGCCAATCCTAGTGTATCCCAACTATGATAAGGAGTTCATCCTATACACTGATGCTAGCAATCTTGCATTGGAGCTATTCTGGCCCAACTAGACAACAAGGGTGTAGACCATCCTGTGGCTTACACTTCCTACGTGCTAAACAAGCATGAGAAGAATTATAGTGTCACAGAGAAGGAGTGTCTTGCCGTGTTGCATGCAGTCAAACAGTTCTGCCACTATGTGTATGGTACTCATTTCATATTTGTCACTGACCACGCTTTGCTTAAATGGTTACAACAACTTAAGGAGCCAGAAGGGCGCCTAGCTAGATGGGCCCTACGTCTGCAAGGTTAAAACTTCACTGTGCTCCATTGCCCTGGGATTCAACATCAGAATGCTGATGGGCTATCCAGAATGCCCATTCTTGCTTTAAATCCTGCAGAGGCTGACCGGTTGTATGAAGCACTGGAATCCTTCTGCTTGGTAAAGTGAAACAGAAGAGGTCCAACTGGCTTTGTCCAAGCTATCCAAAGATACCCTCATATGTGACAATCAGCTCTTCAAAAAGGTACGAGATCAGTATCTGCCCTATGTAAAACCCAGTCTTTGCCTCTTGTTGGTGTCACAAGCTCATAAAGAGACTGGGCATGAAGCATTGCTAAGACTTTTGACTGGCTTCAGAAGAATTACTCCTGGGAAAACTTTTGCCTGCTAATCCCAGACGTCATAGCTAGTTGCCACAACTGCCATCTGCAGAGACCTTGAGCTGCTGCCCACAAATTCAAATTAGTTCCCCCTCAACATGCTTTTCATACGGTCAGCATTGACGCAGTAGGTCCTCTCCCCCATTCACGTTTTGGATGTTGCTTTTTCCTGATTGCTGTTGATCACTTCAGCAAGTGGGTAGAGGCTTGCCCTACAAAGGACATCACGGCTAAGACAACTTCTACTTTCATGTTACAAGTTGTTTTCTACTGCCACGGCTGTCCTCAAGTGTTGCTCTCAGATAATGGGACCAACTTTAATGCCAAGCTGGTAACCTCTGTTGTCAAAGCTTTTGGGTTCCACTAGTCTTTCTCTGCCCCCTACAACCCTTCCATCAATGGGGCAGTCAAGCGTGAAAATTCAACACTGGTCTCAATCATGAGAAAGCTCACCTACTCTGACGCTGTTAATTGGGGCCTATACTTACCTGCTGCTCTCTTTGCGTATTGCTTTAGAAAGCATTTTGTTGCTGGGTACTCCCCCTTTGCTATGCTGTATGGGCAATAGGCTACTACCCCATTGCTCTTGGGGGCCCCATGCTATCCTCTGATAAGGCCATGAATCCTGACAGCCACATTAAGGATCTAGTCAACTGCATAATCAATATACAGGCCACTGCCTATACTTCTGCATACAAGACTAAGATGCTTGAACTTTCTCCCAATAATGCTGGATGCTCCCCCTTGCCTGAATTTGATGTTGGCGACCATGTTTTTTACTACCAACATAGAGTAGGTGGGTGCGCGCATAAGCTGGACACACTGTGGATGGGTCATCTGAAAGTGACCTTCAAACGAGGGTCCAAATACACTGTGAAGCTCCTCTCCAGTGTTTTTCCTTTCACTCAAGTGTATTCCAAGTTCCTCCACAAATACCACCCCCCTAAGGCCAATCTAGGGGAGGGCAATGTTGTGAATACCGCTATTCACCATGTATCAATTATGCCTTTGGTGGGCTATTTCAAAGACAAATCTCTTGCTTTTGCTTTTGCCTCTTGAAATGAGTTGATGACTGAATCAGGAAATACAATTGTTTGGTTTCTTGATCCTGAACAACTCACTTACCCCACTCATGCTGGTGGTGAGTGATCCTACTGTCCTGGTAGTGTTTTGTGGTATTTCTAACCACTATATATTCCCTTTCATATTCACCAATAAAAATTAAGTTCTATTCACATTTTTGTATTTGTGTCTTCAGTACTTCTGCGCCTCTCTCTAGCCACAACTAGTAGAGATTATTCTTCCAGGGCCGCAAGGTAAACACATAGCCTTCCCTGTCATCTAACCAAGACTTAGTACAAATACAATCCTAAGGTTAGGATTTCCCAATGTGTGTCTGTGCCGCGCCTCAGAACATAAAACAAGCAAAGTTCCTTTTGATGCTCCAGAGGGTCTTGAGCCTACCCGGGTGTCCAGTCATCTCAGAATTGTGGTAGTCTCTCAAGATGTTGATTCTGATGTTTCCTTCTGGTACAAAGATCCTGTTGTGGAGCATTAGCATGGTTCCCTTCAATGAGTAGCCTTTTTGGTAGTGGGCACTATCCAAGGATTTGGAGAGGTCAGAGGTCAAGGTCTTGGTGAACTCTTCTAGTGCTTGGGTACTTAGTACTTCTAGTTTGTTGGCTCTGATTTTCATCAATCCCAGGTGAATGCCTAGGCTTGCTGTGTTCAAGAGGATTTGGGGGTTGTGGTTGCAGGTTTCTAGGTAGGTAGGCACCAGGTCAGTTCTTCTACTTAGGGCATTAGGTGCCATGTTCACCTTTCCTGGCTTGTAGTCTATGATCAGAGTGTAGTCAGCCAGTTTTAAGGCCCATCTTGCTTGTTGTTGGTTAAGCTGGCATGGTTTGAAGAAGTAGACCAAGTTATAGTGGTCTGTCAGGACCTTTACTAGATATTTGGCACCACATAGGTATTGGCACCAATGTTTCAGGGTCTTCATTATGGCTAGCATCTCTTTGTCATATATTGGGTAGTTTCCTTCTGCGGGTAGCATCTTCTTGGGGTAATATGCTACAGGATGTAGCATACTATCCCCTCCTTCCTGAAGAAGGACCCCACCCACTGCAAAGTCTGACACATCAGTTTCCAGAACAAAAGGTTTGGAGGGATCTGGCATGGCCAGGATGGGGGCAGAGGTGAAGGCAAGTTTCAAGGTTTCAATGGCAGTGGTACATTCCAAAGTCCAGGCAAAGGTGACCTTATCAGAGCAAAGGCGGGTCAGGGGGAAGGTAATGTGAGAATTTTTTTGGATGAAATCACTGCAATAATTTTCAAGGCCCAAGAAACTTCTCAAATCCTTTCTGCTTTTGGGCACCGGCCAAGATGTCATTGCTTCCACTTTATCCTGTGCCATGGCAAAGCCGCTGGTCTTCACTATGTATCCTAGTAATTCAACTTCAGACTGAAAGAATTCAAATTTCTTAAGCTTAGTGTGTAAGTTTTCTTGGGAGAGTTTCTCTAGTATAAGGTCCAGGTGGCACAGGTGTTCCTTGTTAGTATTGCTGTAGATGAGAATTTTGTCCAGATATGCCACACAAAAACGGTCAAGGTATTCCCCTAGGACGGTGTTGATCATCTTTTGAAAGGTGCTGGGGGCATTGCAGAGGCCAAAGAGCATTACAAGGTACTCATACAGCCCATATTGGGTTTTGAAGGCCGTCTTATACTCATCTCTACCTTGATTTGGATTTGGTTGAACACATCTCAAAGGTCAATTTTTGAGTACACCTAGGCTCCAGTTTGTACATCACAGAGGTTATTGGCATTGGGAATGAGGTAGCGGTTCTTCACCATAATGTTGTTCAGTCTTTGGTAATTTATGCATGGACACATCCCACCATCTTTTTTTCCTACTAACAGCATGGGTGACAAGCAGGGGGCTTTTGACACCCAGATGAAACCCTTTTTTGTCATATCCTTGAGTTATGCTTTCAAGGCCACTTGCTTGCAGTGGTTACAGCTGTAGATGGGGCTGTGGTGCAGTTGAGTCCCTGGTAATAGGTCTATGGCGTGGTTGTAGATCAAATGGCTGGGTAGTTTTGTGGCTTCTTCTTCACTAAACACATGGTTCCATATCTGTGGGGGTAGGCAGTATCCCAACGCTGGGTTCTATCTTCATGGTCAAGAGTTTGTTAGTAGGGGGTTGGTCATGGCTCATGCAAAAAGGAACAGTGTCACAGGATGCTGATTGGCCCAATGTGGCAGTTTGCTCTTAATAGTTCAGGATCAGGCCGAGTTTGTTGGATCAGGAGTCACCCAGTATAAGGGGGTGGGGTAGTCCTGGCAAGAGGATCAGGGAAACCGGGTATACATTGTGTCTAATGCTTAACAGGAGTTCTTGTTCACACTCATAGCCAGTGTCCAAGGAGCTGTTTCCCATGATTACTTGTAGACTGCGCTCTGAGGCTGTCAAGCTTAATTCCTCTGCTAGGCTGGTGTCAATAAAACTTTCATCTGCCCCTGTATCAATAAAGGCTTCAATCTTGTTCTTGTTCCCCGCTACTTCTATGGTCACTTGGATGAATTTGTAAGACTAATAAGAAGTTCTTATTTGCGCCAGTGAGATTGGGGAAGTGTTCTTCTTAGGGCAGGCTCTGGTCAAGTGGCCTGCCTCATGGCAGTGGAAGCAGAGTCCTATGCAGTAGTGTTGTTGGAGCTCTTCAGGGGTCATCCCTGTTCTGTTGGGGGTCAGTGTTTGGGGTTGGCAGGTCTGGGAGGAGCCAGCGTTCTCTTGGGTCATGCTAAGACCCTTGCACAGGGGAATTAGCTTGTCTAGGATGAGGGTGGGCAGATGGTGCTTCAACAGGTCCTTCATTGCTAGGTTGACGCCCTTTTAGAAGATAATAGCTACCAGTTTGTCCTCAAGTTGGGTGCGGGTTTTCAGTTTGAGGAATTTGTCAATATACGCTTGGATGGGTTGGGGACCTTGTCAAATTTCTAGCAGGGAGTTCAGGGCATAGTATCTAGTGTTGCAATCTTCCCCAGTGGCCATTAACTCAGCCTCAAACTAGGCATAGTCTAAGCAGAATTCTACGTCCTCAGCTGTGGCCTTACCAAACCAGTCTAAAGCGTCCCCTGATAGCATTGAAGCAACCCCAAGGATCTTCTTGGTGTCACTGGCGTAAGAGGGGGTGTTGGTATGGAAATGCAGGCAAAGGACTGGCATGGAGCGTCTAGCTTCCTCAAGCGCAAGCTTCCCCATCTGAGACATCTCCACTTTTGTGAGGGACTGATTCACAATCACGTTTTGCACTTAGGAGGATGGAGCTTTGTTGGCGTCAGCAGTATTGGCGTTGGATCTTTTAGGGTCATTCAGGTTTGCATTCTTCCACATGGAAGAGATCAGGTTTATGGTCATCTTATAGTTTAATAAGTGATTATCAATAGCAAAAGCATACAAGATGCCCCAAGAAATAACAACATCTATGGGCTCATGGTACCAGGTTTAGTAAAAATTGCCATAATGTCAGGGATCTAGTCTTGAGTGGCCTGCCCGTTGTTTTTGGGGGTAACTTAGGCTGGGTTTTTTGTGGGAAATGCTCACCACAAGAGAAGAGCTAAATTTAAAAGGTAGAAGGCGGACTTTCCCACCCAGGACCACAGGCCGGCGGCCAGGATTATAGTGTCAATCACCCCTGTGAGGGTGATGTACACAATCCCAAACAGCTTGCCAGAATGGTCAGTTGGAAGGTTGGGCAAAGAAGCGGGAATAGGTTTTGGGGTCACAGGTGGTTCCATGGACAGGTTGTAAGCAGGGAGATAGTTGAATTTCCCTCTGAACAACTTGGGTGTTAAAAATATCCACAGGCCTTGTCAGTTGTATCTAATTGCGGATTGTATGCGGGCCAGGAGATTGAGTTTGAGTATCTTTTCAGGGTGTATTCCTTGTTATCTAGACTTCATAGGGTAGTTGGTAAAATGGACAGGTCTAAAGGGTACACCAGGAGGACAGAAAACAGCAGGCGGTGGGCAGGCAGGCCAGGAGATCTCAAACTGAATTGGTAGACAGCAAATACAAAATAAGGCAATAGCTGTGTGAGCCAAAAAACATAACCTTTATTAAAAATGGCAATAAGTTTGTAGTGCAGGGTCTTTTGGTCTATATAGTACCCCACCTCCAAACTTAACATTTTCCATGGGGGTTCATCAGGGCATTGGGAAGGGCAGGGCTGGAGGAACTGGGTGCTTGGGTCCAAAGGCAGCAAAATGGCACTTGGCCTGGGAGTTCTTTCATTGGTCAAGAATCTCAATTTGGCTACCTGATTATCTTGCTTTAGTGTCGTGGTCATGGGACCAGACTGCAGGCCTGTGCCTCTTTCATGGGTTGGCTCTTGATTGGTTGCTGGTGTAGACTTCAAGTTTATAAAGCTAATAGTTGCCAAATCAGAACTCCATTAGGGGCTGTGATTAGTCTTCTATTTAGTACAATAATTTCTTTGGTTTTGCTTGTTTTACTGCATGGGTCAACATTCTTGGTATCAGCTTGTGGTGGCTTGATCCCAGAAAAATGCAGGCAGGCAGTCCTGCGGTCCACAGGCCTGGCAGCCCAAAGGAATCCAGGGTCAGGGTTCAATTCCTGCTCCTGGGCCCGGGTTTCCAGAAAGGAAGAATTGTCAATCCTGACAGATAACCCCTTATATCACCCATACAAAGGATTTTGCTACCAACAATGCTGGCATGCTTTGAGCTACCTTATTCTGCCATTCCACCCCCTGAATCAATCAACACTCATCTGGACCCACTTAGGCTTCCAGGATATTTCCCTACCTTCCTTCATATCCAGTTGCACATCCACTATCCACTCATCTTGAGGGACACAAAAAAACTTCTTCAGGAAAAGCTGTACAGGAGACATTAATTTCCTGTATAGATGATTCCACAGATCAAATTGTCCTTTTCCCATATTTCTTCAATGCCTTTCTAATCTAAGTCTTATTCTCCCATAATTATTCTCTGTATTAGCAAGCTCAGTTTAGGAGACATCTAAGCCTGTTGTCCTTTTCCCAAATCTGTGAATATCAAGTTGGGATGACCTTTGTCAAACTCAGAACAGTCAAGACATTTCCCAGCAAATGATCATCTTTCCTGCAGATCCAACATCCTTTTGCCATAAGGAGTTTACATGTTTTTCAAATCTAGAAATATGATCCTTATCTGCAGGGTTCTTATTGTCAGCCAAGAGAGCCCTTGACAACCAGCTGGTCTTATTAAAGGCCAAACTAACTGCAGCCCGTAAACCTTCACCAATTGACTCCCAGTGAAAGAAACCCCCTTTTGATTAACAAATAAACTGAGATTTGAGAGGCACACAAGCCTCAAATTCCTGGCTTTGATTCCATTAAAAATTTTGGCCCTCTTAATTATTGGGAAACAATACATTGGGTCTACAATTGTTCAATTGCACAATCAGGCACTTGATTATTTACAGGTTCTTTAAATAGTAGTGACACTTTAGCTTTCTTCAGCCAAAAGCAAGGTTCCTATTATACCAAACAATGAGCATCTATTTCCAGGCCCAAGTACAAAGATTTGGTCAAAATTGAAAGTTTAACTGAAATTGATGCCACCAGATCTCTGGTGGCAAAAAGGCCACAAAGTTACCAGTAAGTATAATTAGTTAGGATGAGAAGCCCTCCTCACTGTTGAAATATTAAATAAAACAAGTTTATTCCCAGAAATTATTATCTTCTTGCAGGAATTATCTATTTTTGCTTCAATTTAATTATTCTCTTTGCATCTATTTGTGAATCCTCTACTCAATATAAAATTCCCTATCTGTACCCACATGGCTATATTCCTGCTACCTCATCAATCCACCCTGCGCTCTTGAATTGGAGTATTTTCATCCTCATCATCTGGATATCCCTCCTGGTTGTGCTAAAGAAACCATCCTGCCTTCTATAAAGAAGATTCCTATACCCCCTGCCCAACGTGCCTCCTGCTCAGAACTTCAGTAAGTTGGGGTTTTTCTATATCAAAGTATTGGGGCTGATCAACCAAGATGTGCCCCATACTGGGAGTTAGTGTCCCCTAGATACTACAGTCAAATACCTGGTCAGGATTGCACCTATTGTGTAAATAGCCTTCCAGGCCCAGCCTGCCTCCCCTGTGGGAGTCCTGCTGGACTCTGGCATGGGCTGTGACACCTAGGACATACTGCTCTTTCTGCATAATCATATGATTCTTCTTCTGCAGCTACATGGATTTCTGCTCTTGGTCAGGGAGCACTATGTAGAGGACTAACAAGGTCCCTTCCATTCAATGACATTTTGCATCAGTTGATACCATGTCAACTTTTCATAACTCAATATGAAAGCCTGAGTTCTCAATCCTGGTCACATGCCAGTAAAGAACACATCTTTAACCAGATCCCTATTGTACTCCACACCAACAAACCAAAAACTCTTTCATCCTGGAAAGATACATTGACACAGTATCATGCCCTGATTGTGTAACATCTATAGCTTTTTGTAAAGCATCACCAGGTCTGAGAGTTACAGTATAGCTGTCTTGGTTTATCCCCAACAATGTGGTCCAATCATTGCCCTTTTTTTCTCTCAAACCATTTGAATCACAAAGGAACTGCAAGGACTTATAACCTATGAAGTTTCTTGATATCCTCTAAACCTGCAGCTTAAATGATAAAATCCTCTAGAAAAGTGTTTCCCTCCTTGGGATTTCCAGAAAACAGCAACATCTTGACAAGCATGTACTGGACTCCTTTCACCATGAGCTTATTCTGTTCATGTGTTGGGCTCTGTAGAGGATCAAGAACCATCCATTATGTCTTACTATACTTGTTTTTGTTGAGATTCTTAATGCTGGACTCCTCTTGTAACAAAGCTTTGGTGAGCTTTGTCTCTAGAGAGGCAACTTTCTGGTTTAAATATTTATATTCCTCCTGCCATCTTGTCATTATTCCCACACTCTTTTCTTCCCAGATTTTAAGCCCTTAATTTCTCTATTTGCCCCATTTTTTATTTGCTGAAAAATCTTGTTGAATCCCAATAACAAGTTACATGAATTGCAAGCATAGACTCTATTTCCTTGTGCAGGTGTTCCTTCCTTGGAAAAATACTCCAAATAGGCTTCCTCAAAAGCAGTTTTGACTTCAACTAATGACTCCTTTGGAAACGTCTTGGCCACCTTGAAGTCCTCCAAGGCATTCTCCAGGGATCTTTCAGTAACCTCTTTATGGGTAGCATCAGTTTCTACTCTTAGAGCTCCAAACTTTGCCTTTTCAAATGACAATTGTTAAAACATAAATTGAAAAGTAAGATGAGGGGAAAGTGTTGGATTTTGACTTGAATATATCTTTATTTAATGTTTATCTGTTTCTCACTTATATATCATGTGAGGCATATTTGGCTAAAAACTCCTCTGGTTCAGGAATCACCCTTGGGTTCCTATCATGTGATTTATGAAATCATGGATTCATCCAATCAAGATCTTTACCCCAAAATATATTCATACTCTCAACCTATGAAAAATTGTCTAATACATTCTGGAATTACATTATTCCTTTTGTTAGAATTTACTGTTTTGGGTTGAAGCATTCTAGGCTTTGGGCGCAAAAACCTGATGAAGCCTATGTATTTCTTATTCAAGCTGGCTTTATTGCAACTGGGAACCAGCTGATCAATCCCAAATACCAAGACACCATTTCTATTTAGACATTATCTTTCTGTTTATTGATCCCTTTTCAATTACATTTATTAACTTTGCAGTTAATTTAATTATTTATGAGACACCTAGTCTCTGAGATTGGTTTGGCTAATCTTGCCCTAATCTTATCAGTTAGTACGGCCCACTAACAAGCCAATATTGTATTCTTTATTTCATATAAATATCAAGTTATCTGGGAATCTTTATCTGAAGAATCCCTAAACTTATATATGCAAAATATAAAATAAAATACAACAATCTCAAATATGTTGGCCTATTTATCCAGCTAAATTCTCCAGGTGACTGTCATATGATCATAAGAACAAGTACTGGTATATCCTAATTTTGATTGTCCTTTCATTGCTCACCCAGATAATAGTTTGAATTCCATAATGGATGTTCTATCTCAGATGGATAATGATGATCAAGAACACCCTGTTGGCTATTATTCATGTACTTTGAAAAGTCACAGGCGCAATTATACAGTGACTGAACAGGAGTGCCTGGCTGTGATTTATGCCTACCAGCAGTTTAGAGTCTATTTTCACAGTGTTCACTTCACATTTGTGACAGATCATGAATGGTTAAGATGATTAAAAACGCTGAAGGATCCTGAAGGACAACTCACACAATAGGCCATTAAGTTGCAGGCGTACAGCTTTGAGATTCTTTATTGTGCTAGTGCAGCCCATCAGAATGCTGATTGCATATCATGTCTTCTGACCATTACATTAGTGTTATCAACAGCAGATATACTTTAAAATAAGCTTATGCTAAAGCCACTTATTTTGGGGGGAGGAGCCATCTGAGATTCAGGAAATTCTAAAAAAAATTCTGTGGATACTTGTGTCCAGGACAAACAGTTAGCCATGCTGTACAAAGGGAAATAGTTGCCATATATTTTTCTGACCCTAAAAACAGATGCAGCTGTATCAGCACACAAAACAGTGTAACATGACAGTATAAAAAATAAAATAAAACTGCTGCAGAAACTTTGTTACTGGGAAGGGATGCACTCAGATGTAGCAGAGATATTGGCTGCCTGTCACAATTTTAACGTAGAGTGACCCAAATTCTTGTGCTACCAGCACAGACAGATTTGTCCCAGCTTTGCCTTCCAAACAAGGGAAATTGATTTACTTGGACCATTAACCACCACAGCCAGCAAGAAAAAGTTTGTTATTGTGGCAGTAGACCAATTTAACAAGTGGATATAAGCAAAAGCTATACCAAATTATTCTGCATGGAACACATCTAAGTTCATACTGGAGAACATCTAATACAAGCACAGATGCCCTCAAAACCTTCTAACCAATAACAGGACCGACTTTACAAGCTATATAATCCCTAGTCTCAAAAAGTTAATGGGTATATGTGGGACTCTATCAACACCCCAACACCCTCAAACTAATAATATGGTTGTAAGGAAAAATGGGAGCATTTGTCCAAATTCTGAACAAGTTAAGCCATCAGCACAAAATGGAATGGGATACTTTTTCTTCCAGCTGCCATTTTTTTGTATAGTATAGTATTAGATAGAGCTACTGGTAAAAGCATGTTCCAGATTCTCTATGGACAACAGCCTAGTCTCCCAAAACACTTATATAGTCTGGTGAATGTAAGCAAAACCATATCTCTGAATATCTACCTGCTTAGACCAGCCCAATCCTTAATCAAGTTACAATTTGAGGCATATTCCATAAACTTAGCTTCTAAGGTTAAATATATGGAACACACCAAATAAAAATGACCTGCCCTGCCTGTATATGAAATTTGAAGTTTATTCTACTTCTGCAGTAACAGAGTATATGGTTGAAAAAGTAAACATGCTCCCTTATAATAAGGCCCTATGAAAGTCATCCAGAAAGTAGGAGTTGTTAGCTACACCCTTAAAGATTTGAAGACTGGATAGTTAATCACCCAAGTACATGCACAGTATATGCCCATGGCTCCAGATGATCAAGAATAAGCTCCATTCAGGGTAGCAACTTGGAAAAACATGAGACTAAAATAAAGATCCATGATTTTCTATCCTAATTGCATTAATAAGGTAGATAAAGCTTATAAGGAGCCAACATGAAAGGAAAGAGTATATGTAGCAAGTAATTTATTAAGGTACAAGCTCTTCTAAAGATAGCAGCAAATTTATAAGGGCTTGTGCAGATGCAGCATATATTAGCCACACAGGCAGAAGCCAACAAACCCCAAAGGACCAAAATGGGGATTTCTCTACTGGCAGGAGGCCCACTTGGTCAATTCCTATGGAATATGGGAACATAATGATGAGCAGGATAAATTCCCAGAGAAGATCTTCCTGCTGCGCAAACGCTTCCAAGGTCTTTTCACCTACAGGATACATTACGCTGGGTACCACTAAGTATACTTGGGAATGTGATTTAGTCAATGATGATGAACTGCCTTAGATCCATCAAGAATATGGTTACCAATTATGGTCATTGACTGGTAGTGGCCTGTTTCCCCATAGCTAAGAAGATCCAGGGTAGCACAAATAGCTTGACGCAGACAATAAACATGACTATTTGAGCCCTGCCACAAGAGCATTGGACCTGCTGCTGACCTAGGATCCATCCATGTGTCAAAGATTGCATACAGAAGTTTGAGAGCACAAGTGGTTTGATTTCAGGTCAAAGTGTTCCCATCAATATCAAACTGTATTAGTTCTGTATATGCCATCAGTTTCAATACTAGTATATTACAACGTATGAAATCTTATACCTTGAGCTTCCTTATAGTGATCAGATAAGGACACTCAAGTGCCAGAATCAGGGTCAATGTCAGGAAGCCAGACGTAGATGGAGGCATTAGATGACTTGGATGGAGGGACTGCTGAGCCTGAGGTTAATGCCCACCATAATATTGGTACCAACTCAATAACATAGGATAAGGGTCAACCAAGCAAGGACCCATGGTCTGATTTTGGCACCACAGGATCCACCAATTGCAAAAGAGTAAAATGGAGCAATCCAAGCATCTGGATAGAAGGGGCACATGCAGGTGTGGCAATTTCTTGCAGGTGGTCAGACAGTATGATTGGAGGTGGGGTCATTGGTACCAGACATGCAGGCAGATAACTATACTTATTACGGAATAGACTAGGTAAAACAGTGTACCGCTTTCCTTCTGTCAGGGAACCACTCATTAGGAAATCTCTCTCCAATGGAAGGAAGGAGAGATCCCAAGTTGAATTTGACTAGAGTGGACCCTACTAGAATCCCTATTATTAACATGTGAAAGAGGTGATCAAATAAGGGGGATCTCCCCAGGAAGGGAGAAAAATGGTTTAAGAGATAACAAATGCCGGTATACTACAAAACCAACCAGGAGGCCTTGGGGTGAATAATGGGGGAAATTGTGCTGTTTCTACCTGGGGGCATGGCAACAATGTGGTCCAAAACAATACCAAATGTATTCTTCTGATTAATTGTTGGGGTAGGTTCAGGATTTTCAAAGTTCACGTTGGCTTGGCCATAACTAATTAACACACAAAAAGCTTACACAACAAGGATGAGCTAAATGTTGTTGTAGGAGAGCCTTTTTAGATCTACTAATAGAGTTTAGAAGTTTTGAAAATATAGATTTGTTGGCTAAGATAGGAATAAAGAAATTGTTGGAGCAATTTGCTCAAGGGAAAATATTAAGTTTAAATACTGAAGTCAATTGGGGAAGGGAACATAGTGGTTACCAGGAAATCCTGCAATTTTAAGTTGGAAAGTATTGCTTTGCAGGTCTGCAGCAGGTTGTAGCCTGCAATGCAAGAAGAGATAAGTTGGATTATTGCATTGCAGTACTCTTCTGCACTGTGATTGCGGTTGTCTTTTGGGTCTGGATGAGTGGTGCTTCCTTGGCTTGGTTGATTTGAATCAACAGATTGGCTTGCTGGTTCCCCTGAATATTGTTAATATGGATTTAAGCATTTAATTTTTGTTTGATTGGCTAATTTGGGGGTTTCAGAGCTAATTTTAAACGCTTTTTTGTTGATGTTATTGAATCCTTCATCTGTTGCTTGGGTTTTCAAACTTATAATAGAATTTATATTATCAAAATGCTCAAAGCTTTTGCTTTTGCTATTGTTTTTGCTTTTAATTTTACACTTGATAGTACATTTGTTGATTAAATTTAAATGAGTATTAAACCCAATCTTATTAATCAAACTGTTATCAGTCTTATTTCTTGGTCTAGCATTTAAAAATACTGTTTTAGTTTCACTGTGTCTAATCATTTGTCCCTTCTTGGATGGTGTATTTGTGAAAGGAATGTAATCCCCTACACTAGCTTCCCCTAAGGCCTGTCCCCTTCTCTTGCTTGATGGTAGTAGACCAATAGGTCCTGGCAGTTGGTCAAATTGACAATGGGTTCCCAGATGTTTGATTCCATACCATACCCTACCCATTTGATCAGGTATTTGGGTTTGTTCCAAATCATCTTGTCATCAATGATTGCTTCCACCCCCATTTGGGAGATGTTGCATTGCCAGAGGTGGGGGGTTTCATTTGGCCTGAGAGAGATCCTCTGGTGATCTGTGGTAGCAACTGAGAAGGCTGACATAGAAGACGTCATGAGCTGTGGATCCCTCTGGGAGACAGACTTGATAGGTTCTATGGTAAATCTTCCGTATTACTTCCAAGGAACCTATCCTTGGGGCCTAATTTTTGACATGACCATTTGATGTGTAGGTTACAAGCATATAGAAACACCAGGGATCTAGGGGAGTATTCATCAGGCTCTCTGAAATGTCTGTCAGCAAACTTCTTGTATGACTGAATGAATTTATTGAGGGTTTCCTTAAGTATGGCTTGAATCAGGGAGAGTTCATTCAAGTGTTTGTTGACCTGAGGTACTGTGGTTGTTTCTACCTGAGAAGGAATTCCTTTAGCATCCTACCCATAGTTTGCCTTAAAGGGGGACATCCTGATGGATATGTGGTGACTGGTGTTATAAGCTAGTTGGGCTACTGGGAGAAACTCAGACCAACTATTCTGTTGGGTGTTGACATAGTTTTGTAAATACACTTTCAATACCTGATTAACTCTTTCAGTTTTTCTGTCAGTCTGGGGGTGAAATGAGGTGGAGAGGTTTGTCTTTACTCCCAACCCTTTCATCAACCCAGACCAGAACTTGGAGGTGAACTGGGTTCCTTGGTAAGAGACAATGTCATTTGGAATTCCATGGTAGGCAAACACATTCTTGAGGAGAATCCAGGCCGTCTCTTTGGCAGAGGTGGTGGAAAAGGGGATGAAGATCCCAAAATTGGCCAGGCAGTCTACCACTACTATGATTCCTTTATTATCCTGACTCTTGGTTAGTTCAACAATGTAGTCCATTGAGATGGAAGATCATGGGCAGGAAGGAATTTTTAAGGGTTGCAGGAATCCTTGAGGCTTTTGGTGTGAGTTTTTGTTTTGACAGCACTCCAGGCATTTGCTTATATAGCCTCCCACAGACTTCTTCATTGAGGGCCACCAATATTGTCAGGAAAGTATTTTTGAGGATCTTAGTAATACCTCCATGACCTGATAGAGGAGTGTCATGAAAGGCTTAAATAATTCAGTTTCTAAGAGGCCCTTGGGGAACGTACAGAAAGTTGTCATGGTACCAGATATTGTTTCTTGTTTCTAGGTCTGTGGTGCAAGTTGGAGGATTCAACAGTTGTTCTTCTTGGATCTCTTTATCCAAGTTGATTTACAAGGAAGCTGTAGTGATGAGGTTCAGAAACCAAGAGGGTTCAAGTACTTGTTGTATGTTGTGTGTGTGGTAGGAGGTTTTGGGTTTGTCAAGGTCCTCTCTCCAGCTAATGGCGTCAGGAACAAAATTCTTCTTACCTGGGATGTATTCAATTTGGAAGTCATATGTCATTAGATCAATAGCCCAGTGGTTCAAGCGGGGATGAACCTTGCATTTTTTTCTGAAGAATAGGAGGTTTTTGTGGTCTTTGCAGATGTGTACTGGGTATTGAGTTCCCTGTAGGTATCTTTTCTAGTAGTCAAGGGCATGTATTATTGCATATAATTCCTTTTTGTAGACATGGTAGTTGCGCTCCCTGTCCAGTGGCTTGTAGGAGTAGAACGCAACATGGTGAAGTTCTCCATCCTCCCAAAGCTGGAGCAGCACCGCTCTTAGTGCAAAGTCCAAGGCATCTGTGTCCAAAAAAATTGACACTCTGGGTCCAGGCGCAAGAGCAAAGGGGAAGAAGAGAAGGTGTGTTTTAAGGCAAAAAAGGCTGTCTGCGCTTCAGGGTTCCATGAGAAGGGGACTTTATCCAAAATGAGCTGAATGGGAGGCAGGGCAATATCTGAGAAATCCTTGATGAACTTGTGGCAGAATTTTGCTAGTCCCAAAAAACTGCAAAGATTGGTGCAGGAGGTAGGGACTGGCCATTCTGATATGGTTTGGACCTTGGATGGGGCAACAGCAAAGCCCCCTTCCAAGATATTGTATCCCAAGAATTCAATTTCCTTTTTGAAGATTTTAAATTTTTCCAGTTTACATAACAGGCAAGCCTTATTTAAGTCCTGTAGAACTTCCCAAAGATATATCAGATGAGTATTGTGGTCCTTGGAGTAGATGAGAATGTCATCAAGGTATACTACCACACAGATGTCAAGATAAGGGAAAAGGACTTCATTCATGAGCCCCTGGAAGCCTGTCAGGGCGTTGCTAAGACCAAAGGGCATTACTAGGTATTTGTATAGCCCAAACAGGGTTCTTACAGCAGTCTTCCATTTGTGGCCTTCAGCTATGTGAATTTGATGGTAGGTGTTGCAAAGATCAAGTTTAGAGAAGACCTTTGCCCCAGATAGTCAATCAGTAAGGGTCTTGGCAGAAGAGATAGGGTTTTGGTTCTTGATTGTGATGCTGTTGAGATTTGAGTAGCCTGCCACAGGTCTTAGGGATCCACTGATTTACTGGAAAAGAACATAGGGGAAGAGCAAGGGGAGTTTGAGCGGTGCATGAATCCCTTTGCTACATTTTCATCTAGGTAAGTCTTCATGGCTAGGCTCTGGGCGCGGTTGACTAGGTAGAGTTTACCCCAGGTGGGTACTGATCCTGTTACCAAATCAATTTGTAAGTCAGATTATTGGCGGTTAGGTAGTTGGGAGCAAGAGGATTCACTGAAGGCTTCTGCTAGATCCTGAAGCTTGGGAGGAATCTGGGGCTGAGCTATTTCTTTCAAGGCAGCAAGGACATTGATGATGTCTTCAGGGGTCAATATCCCTTCATAACTGGTTTAGCCAAAGGGAACAGAAGAATTGACCCCTTCTTTCTGAGTGGAAAGTGTCATTGTGTCCAGATTTAGTATGGTCTTAGCAGGTTTAGCCCAAGGAAAACCCAGAATCAGTGGGAAGGTCAAGTTTGACAAGGAGGACACCATGATGTTGAATTGGTTCTCCCCTAACTTGACTCCTAGGTTTCCTTCAATTCTAGCTACTTGGATACACAACTTATTGGCTAGGGTCACCCACACAGAAGGTTTTTCCTGGAGACCTAATTTATGATCCAGGGAGCTACTTATGAAGTTTCCCATGGCCCCTGTGTCCAATAGGGCTTTTACTTCCTGTGAGGATTTAGGAGAACCTAGCTCAACTGGTAATAGGGCATAAGATTGAGAGGGTTCTTTATTTGAATAACTAGCTAGAAGAGCAGTAGGAGGTTGTACCTTGGCCAAGGCTTGGCAGTCCTTGGCTGAGTGTCTAGCCTTCCCACAATACATACAGAGTCTAAGTTGTGTTCAGCATTGTTTCTCTTTCTGTTGAGAGTTGGTATCCCCACCCTCCTTGGGGATCAGTCCTTTGGGCATCTCCCCTTGGACCTTTGAGGGGGGATTTTTGTTTTCCTTAATAATAACTGCAGAAGAGGGAACATGATTCTGATGATTGGCCCAAGATGGGAGCTGCTTCACCTTGGCGGACCACTTGATCACTTCCTTGACCATGGAGTCAAAGTTGGTTGGCAACTCATGATGGGCAAGGAAGTTCTTTATTTCAAAGGAGAGTTTTTTATGGAACAGGTAGCAGGCTTCATTGTTGTTCATCCCAATGGCATTCTTGAGGCAAGTGAATTCTTTAGCATAATTTTGGGCTGACATTCTTCCTTGGTAGAGGGTGTAGATTTGATCTCTCAGCTGGTCAGGGTTTAGAACAGGAGATACCTTAGCCAGGAGGGCGTCACAGAACTGATTGTAGTTGTTGGGGAGATCCTCTTCTTGTAGGGTTTCCTTGGCGTACCAAAGGCAAGACTTAGTGGTAAGCTTTTCTGCCACATAATGTACTTTCTAGGCATTGATTGTGAACTTTTCAGGTGAGATTTCAAAAAGGGAATTTGAGAAGGCAAGGTGCATCAGGATTTTGTTTCCTTTGTTATCTCCAGGGGCAACAGCAGATAGTTTTTTCAGGACCACTATTTGGAGCTGGCTGTTGAAGCTAGAGGCAATTGGTTCTGAGGTAAAAGATTTAAAAAAGGGACATAATCTTGTATATAGTGAAGCTCATGGTAAAGGTAACAATTATGAGGGCAAGGCATTTGATGAGGGCAGCATAAAAGATAAATTTGTAGGTAAAATGTCAACCTGGACCACCCATGAGGTGGTTCAGTGGGGGCTCCAACAAACTGTCAGGGATCCACTCATTGGGAAGTCTCTCTCCAATGGAGTGAAGGAGAGCTCCCAAGTTGAATTTAACTAGAGTGGAACCTACTGAGATCCCTATCATTGACATGTGCAAGAGGTGACCAAATAAGTGGAATCTCCCCAGAAAGGGAGTTAAATGGTTTAAGAGATAACAAATGCCGGTATACTACAAAACCAACCAGGAGGCCTTGGGGTGAATAATGGGGGAAATTGTGCTGTTTCTACATGGGGGCATGGCAACAATGTGGTCCAAAACAATACCAAATGTATTCTTCTGATTAATTGTTGGGATAGGTTCAGGATTTTTCAAAGTTTACGTTGGCTTAACCATAACTAATTAACACACAAAAAGCTCACACAACAAGGATGAGCTAAATGCTGTTGTAGGAGAGCCTTTTTAGATCTACTAATAAAGTTTAGAAGTTTTAAAAATATAGATTTGTTAGATAAGATAGAAATAAAGAAATTGTTGGAGCAATTTGCTCAAGGGAAAATATTCATTTTAAATACCGAAATCCATTGGGGAAAAGAACATAGTGGTTACCAGGAAATCCTGCAATTTTAAGTTGGAAAGTATTGCTTTGCAGGTCTGCAGCATGCTGCAGCCTGCAACGCAAGATGAGGTAAGTTGGATTATTTGGTTGCAGTATTTTTCTGTACTATGGTGGAGATAGTATTTTAGGCCTGGATGAGTGTTACTTCTCTGGCTTGGTTGCACTGCATCAAGTGATTGGTTAAGTGGTTCCCCTGAATATTGGTGATTTGTTGTTAAGCATTTAAATTTAGTTTGATTGGTTACTTTTGGATTTTCAGAGCTCATTTAAATGCTTTCAAGTGGTTGCCGTCAGATTCATCATCTGCTTCTTGAATTTCTGGTTTTAAAGTATATATATATTTTTTTGACTAGGCTTGAGATTTTGCTTTGGTTTTTGCTTTTGTTTCTGAAAGAGGTTTCATTGATCAGTTTTAGATGAAGATTTCAATTGGTTAATTGAATTGATTCTGTAACATTATTAATTCCCATATCAGAATTTAAAAATGCAATTTTTGGAATTATTCTGTGTATTGATAGACCCAGTGTTGGATAGACTATTTGTTAAAGGGATGAAATCCCTTACACCTTTACAGCTGATTGTTTCTGTGACTTGAGTTCTTGCCAAAGGGTCATAAAGGGTTATGTTCCCAGGTGAAATCAGAGTGTCAAGGGTCTGGATGTACAAGCATTCTAGCTACCGCTAACCTACTTAACATCCAGCCATTGTCTGATTTGGTGCCCTTCTAATATACCACTTGATATACCAAAAATGATAACCAAGAAATATCACATGACTGTCCAAGTATCCAGTGACTCAAACCCATCCTGCACATGACCAACCTCTAGGTTTGATCCAACTAAATCTCCACCACAGTCAAGTCTATATAAGTCTAAAGTACTATCCAATAAAATATACTTATCTTCTTTCCATATTCCATATTTGAAGCCTCCCCAAAGGTGCTCCTTATCACTGGTAGCAGCTGATAAGGAGCGTCTTTTGGGGAAGCTTTGAATATAAAAAAGGAAGAGAAGAAGTATATTTTATTGGATAAAACTTTAGACTTATATAGCTTTAGTTGTGGCGGGGATTTAGTTGGATCAAACCAAGGGGCTGATCATGTGCTGGATGGGTTTGAGTTGCTGGATACCTGGACAGTCATGTGATATTGCTTTGATGCCATTTTTGGTATGTCAAATGATATATTGGAAAGGCAACAAATCAGGCAATGGCTGGATGTTAGGTGTGATGGCAATAGCCAGAAACCTTGTACATCCAGACCCTTGACACACCCCTCCCTTAAGGGGTTACTTGGGTACATCAGGAGGGGGCTTTATCTTGACAGCTGCCGCCTGATGTTCCTGGGGTTGTTTATTAGTGGGCACCAACTGGGTTGAGTGTTCCCCTTTGCTAGGGAAGAGTCAAGATCTGTGATACTTTTTGGTGATGGGCTCTTTGGCACCCTGGAAATTAACCAGGTAGGTGTTCCTGTCTGGTCGGTATCTGATGATTCTTCCTGGTCCTCTGTGTACTGAGTCTAGCTTCTTTCTGTTCCCAGCTAGGACCCAGATGGGGGAGTTGATGGGAAGTGGATCCTCTGTTGAGGTTACCTTTTGGGCTTTGAGTCTTTTTGTTTCTGTCAGTTTGGCTTTGAGGCATATGTGTTGTAGAGCTGGTTTCTGTTCTACTGTGGGAGGTTTCCCCAGGGAATCTTCACATACAGTTGTTGCTGTAGGTGACTATTTCTGGCTTGTATCTGTATGTTAGTTCAAAAAGTGAGTAGCCTTTCCCTTGATTGGTGCGGACCTGGGATACTAGTAGAACATGTTTCACGTATAGTGGCCATGTGTCTTTGGCTTTGCCTTCCATTATTTTCTCTAGGGTCCTGATAAGGCTGCCATTAAGGCGTTCAACTCTGCTGTTGGCCTGTGGCCTGTAGGGCAAGGTTGTGGAGTGTTTGATGTTCTTTGTTTTTAGATTGTTGTTTACTACATGGCCTGTTAGCTCTTTTATTTTTCTTTTCTGATGTAGTCTGGAGTGCTGTAGTCACTATGATTGCTTTATTGATGAATCAATTTATTGTTTCCGCCTTGTGATCTTTTAGTGCCCAGCAGATGGGCCAGCGTGTGGCAAAGTTGATGGCTACAATTAGGAAACATTGATTTGTTTTGGTTTCCGGGAAGGGTCCCACTATGTCCAGTCCCCAAACCTTAAATGGTTCAGGGTCAGGTACTGGACTGACCGTTGGCTGTGGCACCTTGGTGCTGGTGTATTTTTCACACAATGTACACTTCTTTAGAATATCAATTATGTCTTGCTTCAGGTTGGGCCACCATACTATCTCTTTTAATGTGAGATATAGGTTGTTAGCCTTTGTGTATCCTAGCAGACAGTGATGTCTTAGTATAGTGTTGACTCTTTGTGAAAGTAGAATGTATGGAATGTGTTTATCCTTGATAATTTGGTATACCATGCCATTTAATACGTGGAAAGGTTTTTCATTCCTTACTAGTGTATCATGGGTTAGTTGGTGTGTGGAGGGATCCTTTCCTTTTGTCTTGTACTTGGTATTATATAGGTTGGGCCAGTCAGGGTCCAGGTGGTCAGGGTGATCCTCTCTTGGCTGGCATAGCCTAGAGAGAGCATTGGCTTTGATCAGCTCTGCCCCCTTTTTGTATTGGATGTCCAGGTTAAGCTGTTCCAGCAAGTTCATCCATTTGGCTTGCCGCTGTGCAAGTGCGTTCTGAGTTTTGAAATAGATTAAGGATTTGTGGTCATTTAGCACTCAGACGTTTAAGTGTCCTTCAAGATAACATCTACATTTCTTGCATGCGTGATATATTGCTAGAAATTCTTTACTGTGTATTGGGTACCTTTGCTCATTGTTTGTTAGCTTTCTGCTTTTGTAAAATACTGGCAGGAAATCAAGCTGTCCTGGCTTGCGGATGCGTAGGACTGCGCCAATGGCGGTGTCACTAGTGTCTGACTCAAGCTTGTAGCACCTGTTGTTGAGAGGGTATTGCAAGATTGGTGCTTCAATCAAAGCTTGTTTTAATAGTTGAAAATTCTTGTCACATTCTGGAGTCCATATGAATTTCTTTTTAGAATTACTCTTGGTTAGGTCATTGATTGATGCAGTGAGCTTTCTGCAGTCTTTGATGTATTTCCTTAGGTAAGCTACCATACTGAGAAAGCATCTAACTGGTTTAACAGAGGTGGGGTGTTGCATGTTATTTATGGCTTTTGTTTTATCTGGGTCTGCTTTGATGCCACCGCCAGAGACAATGTGGCCCAAGAAAAGGAGTTCCTTTTTCATAAATTGGCACTTACTAGGCTTAGTGTATAGCTTGTGCTTAGCAAGTCAATTGAGTGTCTCACAGAAAAGCGTGAGGTGTTCCTCTTTTGTTTTTGAAAATATGATGATGTTGTCAAGGTAACATAATGTGTTTGAGAGTCTGTTTAGCGCCTGGTTCATCATGGTGATGAATGTTGCTGGGGCGTTTGTCATCCCAAAATTCATTACTTTAAATTCAAACAACCAAAAATGTGGGCAGAACGCGGTCTTTGGTATTTATTTCTCTTTAACTTCAACTTGGTTATCACCAGATGTGAGGTCAATTTTTGAGAATTTTTTTTGTTTTGGAGAGCCTTGCAAATAGGTCTTCTATGAAGTAAAGTGGGATTTTTTACTGTACTTGTGTTTAGTGCTCTGTAGTCAGTAACTAAGCAAAGAGATCCTTCTTTCTTTTTTACAAAGAAAACTGCTGCCCCCACAGGGATTCAGACAGACAGATGAATCCTTTGGCTAGATTGTCCTTGATGTGGGCTTTAAGTGTTTGGGTCTCCATGGGAGAGAGTCTGTAGAGGGGTGCAGGTTTGGGCATGGCTTTGCATAAGTTGATGCCATGTTTGACCTCTTTTTTTTGGGGGGGGAACTCTGTGAGTTCTTCCTTGAATACATGAGCATATTCATTTTGGAGTGTCACAAGTTCTGGGCATTGGATTTTTTGTATTTGTATAATATTAAATTCAGAGTACCTCAATATGTGGAGGGTAATGTCTTTGGTTAGGTGTTCAGAGTCATCTTTATTTATGACTTGAACAAATATTGTGTCTCTAAGAATGAGGATGTTGGGTTCTTTGAGAATGTTGAAATTGACTCCATTGCATTTGATTGTCATGGTTTTTGTTTTCCAACATATGCTGGGATTCACTTGGGTGAACCAGTCCATGCCTGCTACAATGTTGTAGTTTATGTTACTCATGACAAGTCCTTTGATGGACGTTTGTATGCCTTGGAGGTCAATTCAAAAGGGCGTTGTTTTGTCTTCAAGCAGAACTTTTGACTTGTCTGCCATCCTAGTGTATTTGAAGTTGGATTCAACAACTGGTATTTTGTAATTGGTTACAAAAGGTTTGTTAAACATAGTGTGTTGTGCACAAGAGTCAAATAAAATTTTATGTGTATGTGATTTGTAAGTGAATGGGTAGACAAGAAGTTGTGAGTGATCTTTAATTTTTATGTTCATAAAAATGGAGGATTGCAGGACATGTGAGATGCGAGCAGCAAAGTTTGTGCCTTGGTACAGTTTCTTGTCAAGTTGGGGGGAGACAGGGGCACTTAAGCCTGTCCCCCCTTCTCTTTTCCCTGTTCCTCTGTTTTGAGACCTTTGAGGTCAGAAAATGTGGGGTCAGATTCATGCGGGCTTCTACTTCAGCGTTGTTAACTTTGGTGGTGTCCTCTTTCTTGGGACGGGAGCGGTTTGCGCTTTGGCTGCAATTGCTATTATTGCAAATGGAGTTGCCGTTGTTATGGTTGGTATTTTGGCGTTTATTGCCATTGGCGTTTTCTCTGCCATTGTTGTTTGAGGAAGATTGTATTGTGTGCAGCATATTCCATGTTTGCGCATTTTTCAGCGTGCTTGGCTTCTGCAATGAGCGCAGGCATGGAGGTAATAGCCTCTGGGCAGATGAGGGCAGCAACAGAGGGTTTCATTCTGTTGATGAATAATGCTCTGGTCTGTACGTTGTCAGCTTGTTCTGGGTTTTGAATTTTACGACATATTTCCTCAAATTTGTTGGCGTAAGCTGCAATAGTGGAATTCTGAGGAAGATCACTGATCTGTATTGCAATGTCTTGGAGATATTCAGTGACCCGGAAATTGTGAGTGATGTTGGCTTTGAACTCTTCCCAGTTGTCAAGCTAGTTGTCAGTTGGTAGCCAACCCAGGTAGAAAACCAGTTAGCTACAGCCTTCTATAGGCGCTTAGTGGCTTCCTGGACCCATTTTTTATGGGGGATGCAGCTGGCGCAAGGTTAAAGGCTGAAAGGTCTAGCCAGTTGATGATTTTTTCCTTGTTTTTACCAAAGAACTTGTCAATACCAATGTACTTGGTGTTGGTAACTTCACCTGTGATAGATGGCTGTGCGTTTGTTTGTGGTTGTAGTGAGCAATTGTATTGAATTATCTTGGCACATGCTTTGGGCATGACCAGACCTTCAAATACGGTGCATCCACTAGGAATATCTTCATCAATGTTGTGGGTGTGGAAGCCCTTTCCAGGTATACTGGGATGTGGCCTGGTTGAGTATGTGGGAGAAGGTGGGCAGGTTCTGTTCAGTCATTTTCTCTTTCATTGGCGTGGTCAAAAACCATAGTGCTACAAGTGATAAGGAGCGCCTTTTGGGGAAGCTTCAAATATAAAAATAAGAAGAGAAGAAGTTTATTTTATTGCATAATACTTTAGACTTCTATAGCTTTAGCTGTGGTGGGGATTTACTTGGATCAAACCAAGGGGCTGATCATGTTCTGGATGGGTTCAAGTTGCTAGATACCTGGACATTCATGTGATATTGGTTTGGTGCCATTTTTAGTATGTCAAATGGTATATTAGAAAGGCACCAAATTGGGCAATGGCAGGATGTTAGGTGTGATGGCAATAGCCGGAATACTTGTACATCCAGACCCTTGACACAGCTACGTTTTTTGACCACACCCATGAAAGAGAAAATGACTGGCCAAAACCTGCCCACCTTTGCTCACATACTCAACCAGGCCATATTCCAGGAGACCTGGAAAAGTACTTCCGTGTCCACAACATTGAAAAAGATATACCTAGTGGATGCACCATATTTGAAGGCCTGGTCATGCCCAAAGCATGCTCCAAAATAATTCAATAAAGCTGCTCTCTACAACCACAAACAAACGCACAACCACCTATCACAGATGAAGTTACCAACACCAAGTACATTGGTATGGACAAGTTCTTTGGTAAAAACAAAGAAAATTTCATCAACTGGCTAGACCACTCAGCTGCTAAACTCTGCGCCAGCCACATCCCTCATGAGAAATGGGTCCAGGAAGCCAGCAAGCGCCTGTAAAAGGCCGCAGCTAACTGGTTTGCCACCTGGGTTGGCTCACAAACTGACAACCAGCTTGACAAATGGGAAGAGTTTATAGCAACATCACCCACAATTTCTGTGTCACTGAATCCCTCCAAGATATTGCAATACAGCTCAGTGATCTTCCTCAAAAGACCACTATCTCAGCTTACGCCAACAAATTTGAGGAAATACATTGCAAAATCCAGAACCCAGCACAAGCTGACAATTTACACACCAGAGCATCATTAATAAACAGAATGAAACCCTCTGTTGCTGCCCTCATCTGCCCAGAGGCTAATAACTCCATGCCCGCGCTCATTGCAGAAGCCAAGCATGCTGAAAAATGCGCAAACATGAATATACTGCACACAATGCAATCTTCCTCAAACTACAATGGCAGAGAAAATGCCAATGGCAATAAGCGCCAAAATACCAACCATAACAACGGCAACTCCAATCACAACAAAGACAATCACAGTCAAAGCGCAAACCGCTCCTGTCATCAAGAAAGAGGACACTGCCAAAGTAAACAATGCTGAAATAGCAACCCTCTATAAATCTGACCCCTCATTCTCTGACCTCAAAGGTCTCAAAATAGAGGAACAGTGAAAAGAGGAGGAGGAACAGGCTTAAGTGCCCCTGTTCCCCCCAACTTAATAAGAAAATTTACCAAGGCACAAACTTTGCTGCTTGCATCCCACACGTCCCGCAATCCTCTGTTTTTATGAACGTAAAAATTAAAGATCCCTCACAACTTCTTGTCTAACCATGCACTTACAAATCACATACACATAAATTTTTATTTGACTCTTGTGCACAACACACTATGTTTAGCAAACCTTTTGTAACCAAGTACAAAATACCAGTTGTCAAATCCAACTTCAAATACGCCAGAATGGCAGATAAATCAAAGGTTCTACTCAAAGGCAAAACAACTCCCTTCAGAATTGACCTCCAAGGTATACAAACGTACATCAAAGGACTTGTCATGAACAACATAAAATATGAAATTGTAGCAGGCATGGACTGGTTTACCCAAGTGAACCACAGCATATGTTGAAAAACAAAAACCATGACCATCAAACACAACAGAGTCAATTTTAACATTCTCAAAGAACCCAAAGACCTCATTCTAGGAGACACTTATTTGTCCAGGTCATAAACCAAGATGACTCAGAACATCTAACTAAAGATAGTACCCTTCTCATAATGAGGCACACTGAATTCAATAACATGCAAACAACCAAGATCCAATGCCCAGAAACTTGTGGCACTCCTAAATGAATACACACATGTGTTCAAGGAAGAACTCACCAAGATACCCCCCAAACAGGAGGTCAAACATGGCATCAACCTATGTAAAGCCATGCCAAAACCTGCACCCCTCTACAGACTCTCTCCCATGGAGACCCAAATCCTCAAAACACACATTGAGGACAATCTAGCAAAAGGATTCATTTGCCTGTCTAAATCCCTATGGGGGCAGCAGTGTTCTTTGTAAAGAAAAGGAAGGCACTCTGCGTCTAGTAACTGACTACAGAGTACTAAATGCAAGCACAGTAGAGAATAAATACCCTCTTCCACTTATAGAGTATCTGTTTGCAAGACTCTCAGGAGTCAAATTTTTCTCCAAAATTGACCTCATCTCAGTAATCCCAAGTTAAAGTGAAGGAAAAGAACATAACAAAGACTGTTTTCCGTACACAATTTAGATCCTTTAAATGTAGGGATATGAACTTTGGGATGACACCTTTCTTGATCAGCTCAATCCCACTTTTTGGAATTGAGAATTTAAAAGCAAGTGATATTTGCAAAGAGTCTGAGTTTAAACAAGGCTTTTATTAAAAAGAAAGTTATGAACAACAACAACACCAGATCCTGGGCCAAGGTGGTCCAGGGTCAGAAGCGCCCTGTCAAGGACAATTGGCATACTTTGCCAGAACCACCAAGAAGGGACCCTTTGTGCCATCTGAAGGTTGGCTCAAGCTCATCACTTCTGAACGCTGGTTTCAGGACATTGCCAGAGCCCTTCCTAAGTCCTCTGTCCCCTATGGGATCAGAGTCAACTTTGGAGGCAACCCCACCAAGTTCTAAGAGGCAGCCAAGGCAATGGCCACAGCTTATCCAAAGGCGGTGTCCCTCAACCAGAGCCCTCTTAAGGACTTCTTTGATTTGAGCTTCCTCTGCAAGGAAGATGCAGATCTTCAGCAGAAGAGATCTTCACCCTTGAGATTACTAATCCCAAAGGCAGAAGACCCAGACAGTCCTACCCACCACACACACCAGATACAACCAGGACATCACATTCTTCATGTCTTTTGAGGCCTTGCCTTTAGAAATACCTATAGAGGAGGTGGAGTCTCAGCTTAAAGAAGGACTGTCTAAGTATGGGGAAATTGTGCAGTTTGAGCTGCTAAATAACCCATACATGGGGCACCTGACCACAGCAAAGGCAATGGCTATGATCAAGCCATATGAGAATAGCAGAATTTTATCCATCCCACATTGTGCAACCATTCTGAAAAAAAATGGTACACTGAGTGGCAAGTTCAAGGTGTTCCCAGAGAAAACCCCTCCTATTTGTGCGCTATGCTCTGCGCTTGGCAACAGAGAGGCTCTCTGCCCTACAACTATAGCAGGGGTCCAAGCTGTGGAACAAGACACCCCTAAGGAGCCCCAGAATACTGAGCCAACTGGTACCCAGGCCAATGCTCTTGTAGCCCTATCCTGGGGCACCATGGCTGAGTATGAGGTGGTCAAGCCAATCACATTGCGCCAGAAAAAGGCTCATGCAAAGGCCCAAACCCAGCCTCAGCCACAACCAATAGTGGCTTCTGAGTCTGACCATGCAGAGGCATCTCAAAATACTCATACACATGAGCATGGGACCTAGTCCTCCACTGCCCAAGTAATTGATGAGCCAATGGAAAACTTGGCCCAAGTTTTTTTGGCTGACTCCCCTTCTGCAGAGGCCCAAGAGAACATGCAAAATGCAAAATGCACAAGCCCAAACTCCACCCACTCACAATCAGGCAACTTCTACACAAGAGGGTGGCAGACCAAGACGCAAGGCACAGAACAAACTTGCTTCAATAACCAAGCCAGCCCCATACACAGTAGGGGAGCCTAACAAGTCTAAGGTGAATAAGAAACCAAGAGACTCTACAGCCAGTGACAATAGTGGTCCCACTGCTAGTGGGGCCACATTGGCATAGTGGCTACTGGAACCACAATTAAAATAGAGACACTCAACATTGCAGGATTTTCATGCCCCCAGTCCCAGGCAAAGAAAAGAAACATCCTGCTCTTCCTCAAAGCTGATTTAGTGGGCTTGACTGAAATCAACTGCAGCTCTGAGGATGGGCTAAGTTTTCAGTGGGTCATGCTACCACACACTACCCTTTGGTCCAAGAAATGTTGCATATGGATCAGACGGGGATCTCTAATCAAAGCAACAAACAAACATACACATCTTGACGGCAGACTTCTAATGGCAGATATTAACATCAAGGATGAAAATTTCACCTTTGCAGTTATCTACAGACTGTTGGCCCCCAAGAACAAAGTAACCTTTTTTGCACAACTCAAGACAATTAAGTTCCCTCCAAAAACCATCTATGTGGGGTACTTCAACTTGTGGCTTCTACTAGCAGAAAAGGCTCTACCCATCCCCCTTCTGGACTATACAGGATGGTTTGGGGACTGGCAACAGGGCTTGGGACTCATCAACATAGCAGATTTTGAAGCAGGATACCCAAAATTATGACTCAGATCAACTTTGTAGAAACAATAGAACTCTCTGCTTCTCGTATTGACTATATATTCATTTCCTTGGGCGTGACGGGCATATCTTTTCCACATGTACCAGTTGATATCCTAGGGTTTTATCACAGACTCCTCTGCGCCACCATTACGTTGGGGGACCAAAGGGAATGCATAACGCGTAGATCACATCTGCTCCCTAACTGCTCAAACAGAAAATGGATTAGCTGATCAATCACCTCAACAATGAGATCAACAAAAAAACACGGGCGGGCAGACCAATGGGCCGCCATTAAAGCCAATGTTAAGGGGCAGATTTGCAAGGAATCATCCCAACTCATGACTGCTAAGAATGCCTATTAACAAAGAATAACCAATACCATCTAACACCTTGAGGCAAACATGCCAAAACAAAAAACTCTTGGCTGGACAGCCGCCTGGCAATCAGCCCACGTAAAATTGGCTAGGATTGAACAGAACCAATCCAACCTGGCCCGCCTTCAGGCAGCAACCTCTTTGGCTATTAAGGGCAAACAGCCTACCAAGGCTTTTATTGCCATGTATAATAAAAGGACTGCACAGAAGACTCTATATGAAGTTGTGGATAAAGACACTTGTCATACCTCAAAGGAAGGGGTTCTTTCCACAACACACGCTTTCTACAGTGGCCTGTACACCTCAGAAAGGGAATCAAATCCTGCAGCCCTCAGGAAATGGCTAGAGGTGATTCTGGTAACTCCCAAAATGAAAGCTCTTGACTGTCCTATTAAAATGGAAGAGCTAGAAGAAGCCATTTATATGGCACCAAAACAGAAGGCCCCTGGGCCCAATGGGCTGCCATATGAATTCTACTGTCACCATTTCATCCTCTTTAGAACATTTTTTTGGACGTGTTTAATGTGGTCCTAAGAAATGGGTTTAATATCCCAGGTGGTGGCAATGGCCTGAAAGTTCTGCTTTACAAGAAGGAATCAATAGTAGAACTGAAGAACTGGCAGCCTATCACACTCCTTAACACCAACCAGAAGCTACTTTTCAAAATTCTGGTTGCCAGGATGTGCAAGATAATCCCCCTGGCCACACACCCTAATCAACACAAATTTAATCCGGGCTGCAATATTGCTGGCAATGTGAACACAGTCACAAATATACTGCAGGACAAATCACAGAATGTAATTGCTATCTTCCTGGACCAAGAGAAGGCATATGCTAGGGTATCATGGCCGTACCTTGACGCATGCCTCTCTGCTCACTCAGTCCCAGAAAACTTTAGAGCCTGGCTAAGATCTCTTTTACAAGAATCATCCATCCAGGTGGCAACGGCCCATGGGGAGACAGAAGAGGTCTTCCTATCCAAAGGCCTCAGTCATGGAGACCCTCTTAGCCCTCTCCTATACAATTTAGCCATTGACCCATGGATACGCCACCTCAGCACCAAACTGTCGGGCCTGCGGACCTATGGGCAAGACCCATTTACAATCAAGGCCTTTGCCAATGATTGCGTTATAGGACTGGCATCCAAAAGCAATGTGTCAATATTTACAAAGGCACTCAAGGACTACTCTGAACTCTCACAGGATAAAGTGAACACCAACAAGTCCCAGGCCATCATTATAGTGAGCCCTTTCTTCAGATCCCCTCTTGCCATCAAGCCAACCAGAGACCTGATGCGCCATCTGGGCATATGGGTCAAGGTGGGAGGTTTTAACACACAGGTAATGGAATCAGGCATCCTCAGTGCTGTCTCCCAGTCCATGTCCTCCTGGCAATGTAACCTAGTGACCCAGATCAGCAGGATCCAGCTTGTAAATACACTGGGGTACTCAAAAGTCTGGTACACTGCACAGTTCTTCCCCCTATCCCAACAGTTCTTTAGTAGCCTTAATAAGATGATTCAGCACACGCTTTGAAGACCAGACACTCAACCAATACCCACCACAAAGCTGATTGGCAACAAGCTTAGGGGTGGACTGGGTCTATGCAATGTCTGCCGGGCCTCAGCCAAGATCTTTGGATAAACAATTTCTATGATACTTTCCACCCATGTGACAGAACCCCACTGGACCAATTCCTTCAGGACACAATAGGCAAATGCTCTGGGCCTAAACCCAGCTTATAAGCAACACACCCTCAACAACTAGTTATCAAGAGTAAAAATCAAAAGAGGTTCCCAGGGGATAGAAGCCTTCTGGAAAGCAATGCTATCAACATATAAAGAATATTGGACCATTAGCTCATTCAGACCTGCAGCCGCCCATAGAGGAAGGGCCGGACTGGTATGGCGCCCAATGTTCATGGGCCTCCCCGCCCACCCTGGGACACCCATTCCAGAACCACCAAGACCAGTGGCAATCCCAGAGATATTGGAGGTACTTCCACACAGCAACATAAGCCTCAAGGTGAGCCTGTTCTGGCGGTACTGCCACAAGGACATGATCAACCTCATAATGCAGACAAACACATGGAAGGTTCTCTGCAGGATATACTGTACAGCTGACTGCGGCAAATGCCCAAACCCCACCTGCAACAGATGCAGGGCAACTGACACCATAACACACAGGTTCTTTAAATGCCCCCAGAGCATAAGAGTATGGCAGGCAGCCTGCGCAATTCTCTGGCTGGCACTCCCATACCCCACACCCATGGAGGGGCTGGAGTTAGACTGGTTTTTCATTCATGCCCCCTCCCGCATTCCTGAGTCCTTCAGGGCAGCAATATTCCACACTGCATTGTGGGTTATCCACTCTGCTATCATCAAATCATTTGTTGCCATTCCACATCCAGCACATGCCCCAAACTCCCTCATAGCGCACAAGCTTGGTTAAATCATAAGCCAGGTTTTCTATGGCAATACATCCAATATATTGTGCAGGGAGCTAGCAGAAGAGTAGTCATTAATACCTGGCTTGATCCTCTTCCCAGAGCAAAAAAAGGCCACCTTTGTCCTTCCAGAAGTGGCCCAGATGCCCCACGCCCCTCACCCCTTACCCTCAAGGTTTTTCTCCAGGACCTCTGGTTTCCTTGTCCCCCTTAGACCATCCTTTTATTTTTCTTGATCATTCTTTTATGGTCCTATGGGCCCGTTGTACCAGTCAGAGATGTCTGGGTAACTTGAACAAATGAACTTTGGGATGACCAACACTCCTGCAACGTTTGTCACCATGATGAATCAAGCACTAAACAGTCTCTCAAATACATTATGCTACCTTGACAATATCATCATATTCTCAAAAACAATAGAGAACCTCATGCATGTCTGCAAGACACTTAATTGACTTGCAAAGCACAACTTTATGCAAAACCAAGTAAGTACCAATTTATGGAAAAGGAACTCCTGTTCTTGGGCCACATTGTCTCTGACAGTGGCATCAAAGCAGATCCAAACAAAATTAAAGCCATAAATAACATGCAACGCCCCACCTCTGTTAAACAAGTTAGATGCTTTCTTGGTATGGTAGCTTACCTAAGGAAATACATCAAAGACTGTGGGAAACTAACCACACCAATCAATGACTTAACCAAGGGTAATGCCAAAAAGAAATTTATCTGGACACCAGAATGTGACAAGAATTTCCAATTATTAAAACAAGCTTTGATTGTGGCACCAATTTTGCAATACCCCAAATATAAAAGGTGCTACAAGCTTGAGTCAAATTCCAGTGACACCGCCATTAGTGCAGTCCTGCGCATCCGCAAGCCAGGGCAGCAAGACTTCCTGCCAGTATGTTACAAAAGCAGAAAACTGAACAACACTGAGCAAAGGTACTCAATACACAATAAATAATTGAGAGCAATATACCACACTTGCAAGAAATGGAGATGTTACTTAGAAAGACATTTAAACATCTGAGTACTAACTGACCATAAATCCTTAATATATTTCAAAACTCAGAACATACTCACACAACAACAACCCAAATGGATTTCCTTGTTGGAGCAGCTTAATTTGGACATTCAATACAAAAAGGTGGCAGAGCTAGTCACGGCTGATGCTCTCTAGACTATGTCAGCCTAGAGAGGATTGCCCTCACCACCTGGACCCTAACTGGCCAAACCTGTACAACACTGTTTATAAAACCAAAGGGAAAGACCCTCAATACATCAACTGACCCACAATAAATTAGTAAGGAACAAAAAGCACTTCTATGTATCAAATGGCACTGTATACCAAATCATTAATGACAAAAATGTTCCATAAATCCAACTTGCACAAAGAGTTGACACCATTTTAAGACATCACCAGCTACTAAGACACACAAAGGCCAACAACCTATACCTCACATTAAAAGAGATAGTATGGTGGCTCAACCTCAAACAGGATATAGCTGATGTTCTGAAAAAGTGCACAGTGTGCAAGAAATGCACCAGCACATAGGCTCCCCAGCCAATGGTCAACCCAGTACCTGACCCTGAACCATTCAAGGTTTGGGGGCTAGATGTATTGGGCCTCTTCCCAGAAATAAAAACAAACCAAAATTTCTTAATTGTAGCTATTGACTTTGCCACATGCTGGCCCATCTGCAGAGCAAAAAAGGACCATAAAGCAGAGACCATCAACCAATTCATTGACAAAGTGATCATAGCCAACTACGGCACTCCAGACTACATCATAACTGATAGAGCAACTGAGCTACCAGGTCATGTAGTAAACAACAATCTAAAATCCAAAAATATTAAGCATTTCATAACCTTGTCCTATAGGCCAACAGCAGAGTTGAACCCCTAAACGGCAGCCTTATCAGGACCCTAGAGAAAATAATGGATAGCAAAGCCAAAGACACATGGCCACTATACAAGAAACATACATTACTAGTATTCTGGGTCTGCATCAATCAAGGGACAGGCTACTCACTGTTTAAACTAACCTACGGGTACAAACCAGAAATAATTACCTGAAACAAGCAGCCATACATAAAGATCTCCCCAGGGAAACCCCCCACAGTAGAACAAGTACCAAATCTACAAAACATACGCCTCAAAGCTAAAAAAGCAAAAAAAAGAGGCTCAAAGCACAAAAGGTAACCTCCACAGAGGAACCACTTCCCATTGACTCCCCCGTCTGGGTTCTAGCTGGCAACAGAAAGAAACTAGATTCAGTACACCAAGTACCAGGAAGAATCATGAAGTACAGATCAGATCACAACACCTATCTATTAAAATTCCAAGGTGCCAAAACCCCCGTTGTCAAGAGTTACCACAGAACCTGTCTCCGCCTCAGTAAAGGAGAACACTCAACCAGACTGGTTCCAACTAGTAAACAGCTCCAGGAGCATCAGGCGGCAGCTGTGAAAACAAAGCCTCCTCCTGATGCACCAGAGTAACCCCTTAAGGGGGGGTGTTGAGGGTCTGGATGTACAAGCATTCTGGCTACTGCCAACCTACTTAACATCCTGCCATTGCCCAATTTGATGCCCTTAAAATATACCGTTTGACATACCAAGAATGGTAACCAAAAAACATCACATGACTGTCCAAGTATCCAGTGGCTTGAACCCATCCTGCACATGACTGACCCCTAGGTTTGATCCAACTAAATCTCTGCCACAGTCAAGTCTATATAAGTCTAAAGTATTATCCAATAAAATATACTTCTCCTTCTTCCTAATTCCATATTTTTAGCTTCCCCAAAAGGCGCTCCTTATCAAGAGTAGTGTTGCAACTGAACAAATGAGGATTCAGTATTTGAATTGGGGAAGATTACAGTCCAATAGAAAGGACAGGAATAATAATATCTGTTATTGTTTATTATAGAATACTGTGATTAATATACTATATGGGAAAGCCACTGGGTCACAAGGGGGTGGCATATTCCATGTAAGGTTAAAAGCCAATAAATAACTCATGCAGAATCAGCAGGTCAAATTAGCAGCGCTCCTAATTAGGAGAAAGTGCCTGCAGTTTGACATTGCCATCAGACTGCTCCATGTTTTTAGATACGTCAAGGGGCAACTCATTGAGCGCCCACTGTGTATTGTAAGATAAGTTGGCAGGCAATTCTGGAAACTTAGTTACAACAGTAGGCTGGGTTTGGAGGGTACTCAGTGAAATGTGCTGGTCCAAAGAGTGCTCCAGGAAGACAGGATAACACAGGCCAGAGGTTGGCAGGGTTGTTGTTAGGAGTGACAGGGCCTGTGGGAATGGAGTGGAGATGATAAAATATTGAAAATAGATCAGGTGGAGCTCTCATAAGCCAGAGGTTCATTTAAACTTTGTTATAGTGTCAAAACATCAGGCTTAACCTGCCAGCAAGGTTCCAAGTAAACAGGTTTGCAATCTGCAATTTAATTATCCAGTCACTTGAAGCCAAACTAGGAAATTGACTTTAATTTCCAAATCCAACAACATAAACAAATGACAATCCCTTATGAAGGATACCTTGTTTTAGCGCTTGATTAATTACCAGGATCAGATCACCCCCTTCATCATCCCATTATGTGATCAACACAATCATGTTCCTGTTATTCAAGATTCACAATTACCATATAATATGTATCTCTCAATAAAGAATATTATCTAGTCTCTAGATATTTTCCCTTGTAACTCTGCTAAAACAGCACAGTTACAACAGGGTCAATGCTCATTTTAGGAAATTTCTTTGGGGTTGCCAGCAGGGCATTGAACAATATTTGTATGCAAGCTAAAAAGAGCCCAGGTAACTGGCCTCTTGGCCTGCATGTTGTGAATGCCAATATCCACGCTCTTTTGATTTTCCTTTGTTGTGTTCTTTTGGGGATGAATCCCTTGCTTACAGCTTTGGTCCTCAAAATGGGTCTATTTCCAGAGATGGAAGTCTACTGTTTGTCTTCATCAGTCAGTGCAACTTACTTGCCCCTCTCACGTTTGTGGCAAGTGATCCTACTGTCCTTGTATTGTTTTGGTGTATTACCAATCAATATAAGCTCCAATTCTCTATCCACAATAAATTTTAAGCTCTATTTACCTTTCTGTCTTTGTGTTTCCAGGTAGTTTGGCCCCTCTCTCTAGCCACGGCTAGCAGAGATTTATTACTCAGGGCCATAAATTAATTGCTTCACCTCCCCTGACAGCAAATCAAGGCTTAGTACAAATCTAAGTCTAAGGTTAGGGTTTCCTGTTGTGTGTCTGTGCTGCGCCTCAGAACACAGCATTGCCAGCCCGGCTTCCTGAGGACCAGGGTTTGATTCTTGGCTTTGGCTTGGGCGCAATACTAGAATCAGAATGTCATGGATGACCCTCAACTCCTCCCATTGCTGTGCCTCTGACCTGGCCATCAAGGCCCTCTAGCACTTCAAGACCAACTGTCTAAAGCTGGTGTTACCACAGGAGCAGCTGGTCAAGTTTATCAGCAGCCAGCCCACCTCTACAAACCCGCTCCCCAAGGCATCTCAAGTCCTGTTGAAGCTCTGGCTCATTATTGAGCTTTAGCAGCTCCCAATAAGAGAGCACTTTCTCCTGTACAACATCTGTTCAAGGGTTAAGGACTGGATCATTGTCTCTGCTGCTTGACAGAGCCAGGTGGGGTTGAAATGGGCACCCACCAGGCTTTTCTTTGCCACCCACCCAAATGTTATACCCCCTCCAGATGGTCCATTCCCAGATAGGTATCCAGATGATCACACCATACCCTTTACCATGCCTGGTTAATCCAGGCCATCTCCATCCATGCTTTTATTATCCTCTACCCCAGGCTTGCTGATCTATCCTATCAAAAAGTTCCAAGAACACCCTTCCCCTGTGCCAACCTTCCGGATTCTGACTTGGACCAAGCTATCCTAGATGCACAGGTAAAGATCAAGCTTTGAGCTCCTGGCCCATTGGTATGCATCATGGACCTTGCACCAGCTCTGAGGATTATTGTCAGGGAATTCTTCCCTGCCTTCATTAGTTTTTTTTGGATACTATGGTTGATAATACTAAGTCAAAGAAAATTAACAATCAAGTTTTAACACCAGTGATATCCTGGTTTAGTGCCAGATGGGGATTGAACTCAAAACCTTAAAGAGAAGTCAATTATTAGTTTAAGATCAATAGTTCAACCTAAATTACCTATTTATGTTGAATTCCTTAATTTGAGCTTCTCTTCCGCCTTTGACTTTACTTCTGCAATTGCTAATAGTGTCTTTAAACACGTCACTTACTGCTTGAGACCCAATTGGCTGCTTGAATTGAACTTGTTGCTCTTTAAACTACCCGCTCTATGTCTACACCAGGCTCTGCACTTGTCTAAGACTGATATTAAGCATAAGCACCGCTTAATTGTGCTTTTCATTGTGGCCTATATTTTCAACCTATCAATGCACTTAAGTGCATATCATTTTATTAAGTCCTGTATGCAAATATTGGTAAGAACAATTTCCCCACCCACCCATTTCATGAAACTGGAATTTAAATCCTCTCATATTTAAATCACTCTCAAATATTTGTGGCTAACACCAGTGTATTTAAGAAACCTTTTTTATCATTGCTAATTTTTCCAACAATAAATACTTTCTTGCATTACCTTTGATTACACTTAACTCTAAATCTCTTTCTTGAAGCCATGCAGGAGGACTTCTTCCTTTTCTGGTTTCTAGCATCTCTTCTATCTGTGGTGTGGATCTTGGAGAATCCTACTCCAACTAAAGATTGGCACAATTCCTCTCCAGACAACTCTCATCAGAAGGAGTCCCTGGTCCATGGTTGGTTCAAGTATCCCTCAGGCTACTGGGGAAGAAAGTTTAACTATGGTTGTGCTTACCCTTCTCCTCCTCCTGTCAAACCTTTGCAGTTTAGACCCTACGCCTCCTTCTACCTATTATCTTACATGGTGGGATATTATCTGTTGGGTTGCTTCAGCTCCATGCTGGGAAGATTTGCCTACCTGGGCCACTTAGGTCATCTTGCCATGATCACAGTACCCATTGGATCAGTAATAAAAGGGCTCAACTTAGGGGCCTTGGCCCACCAAATAGGGAACTGGTTCCCTGCCAAGTGGGTCCCTGACAATTGTAATGGGTACCAGGTTGGCAGGGAAGTGCTGGGGGCTGCGTTTACCTCTATCCAGGGGTTGCTGGCAATGATTTGGGGATGCTGATCTTATCAGGTTGGGCCATAGGGGTACCTGGGACCCCTGCAGATCTGCAGTGGCATTACCCAGTGTGCCCTGGCTTCCCAAAAGCTAGAGCACACTGGGATGGGGTTTGGAATCCTCTCCCAGGGCCCTTACTTAGTGAAGCATAGGAAGCTCAGGAGGTTCTGGGAGTGCTTAGAGCCCCAGGGGGTTGGGAAGGCCGTCACTTACAGGTAAGGCCAGGCCAAGGCTGTCTGGAATGTGTACTGGGCTGGTATTGATGGGGAGCTGGAGACCACTTTGGCTCTTGAAGCCTATAATAGGCCCCCAGTATAGCTCTGGGCACCATCCCAAGTCCAATAAGTTCCCCCTCTGGCATGGCAGGAGAAATCTCTCTCCCATATTGGAGATTGTGCTGACTGTGTTCCCCCATCAAGCCTGCTGATACACCCATGCTATCCAGGATGCAACCCAGGTTAGGCCCAAGGCCTGTGAGCTTAAGCTGCAGCTTGATCTGGCTTTGGCTGTGCTGGTCAAAGGTGGCCAGGGGAGATGGGTAAAGGCCTGAAGAATGAAGTGTGCCTGATAAGGGGATAAACTTTTTTCTGCTGACTTCCCTGCTAGCTTTGGCTTTTACTGGGTTAAATATCCTTCAACAGAGCCAGTGGGTTTAGGTATAAGGGTCAGTTTCATATAGGTGCCAATAGCCAAAAGCGGCAAAGAGGAACAGCTTCTGCCAATCCCCCACCCCTAAAGCATAACCTCTCCCCCCTCTGGCCCACATGAAGGATCCCACATGAAGGGTAACAGATGGATACCCAAGCATGCTTGCCCTTGTAATGCCTACAGCATATCACCTCTCCCACTCCCTTCCCAGGAGCTTCAGCCTCTCCAGCAGCAAGGGTATTTTTCTGGTAAGGGGGGGGCTTTTGGCCAAGCTGGTTGAAAGCCAGCTGCCTGCTTCTCCTTACCTTTACTAGGCAGGATGCTCTTCCTGCTGTTTGAGCTCCCTGGGGGCCCCTGAGTACACTTTATCTGGTTGGGTAGCTTATATATCAAGCCATTCTTGGCATAAGTGTCATGAATGACATTTCAATACTTTTATTGAAAACTCAGGGATTGAACCCTGGGCCTCAGGAAAAGCCTTATGTTGACCAGGGTAGACAAGAGCCCGCCCAACTTCCAGTTGGGTCAAGCCCTGGCCTACCAGAGATGCCTTGTCCTAACCAGGAGGAATAGAAACCTGCCAGCCTGCCAAGTGTTGAGACTGGAAGTTTAATATCAACATTGAAAATCCTGGAATTGAACCCTGATCTCCAAATGCTAATTGAGTAGCCCAGGATAGACAAGAACCTGCAAAATCACTGAGTTACAAACCCAAGTTGTTAAATTACTCTGAGATCCACCAGTTCCCTAAGGATAATTCCCTTAATGGTTGCCAGGTTGCTGCCAACCTTGTGCCACCAAAGATCCATACCTATGAAGAGGTTGTAGCTTGCCTAAAGGAGGTTAAAAAATCTCACTGCTAGCCCTGCCAATGACCAGCAGTTGACAGTCTCCAGTCCAGAATGGGTAATACAATCATACTGCTCAGTTGATGTGGTGAACAGTAGCAGTGGAAAAAACCATTGCCACTTCTGTTCATCAGAGCAAGCACAACCTGGATTTTCCGCTCTTGAGACTCTAAGCCAAGATCCATGCCCTGTCTATGAACCTGAACCCTGCAAAAATTGAAGAATTGAAACCACATGGTATAAAAGCCCTGCTGGTATGGGGATGACCCTATTGTCATTCTCCATAATAGTTTTATGACCCTTTGGTCCAAACAAATCCTACCTTATCTATTCTTAACAATCTTTCATCTCAACTTGGGCCAAGTAGACAATCAGGCAATAACCACCTCCAGAGACCAACCTGGTGACCCGCATCAGGCACTATAACCTCCCCCTGGAGCCCCCTTTGGACCTGTGTATTATATCAAATACCCCCAACCCCGCCTACTCAGAGTACAGCCTGGAGACCATCCTCATTGCCAACCCCTGGACAAGAACTAGAGAGGCTGAATACATGGGACGCTGTTGTAAATTGTGCCATTAATGCTATTTTGATATGGCCTTAAAATATTGATAGCTGCAAAGATTTAGTTGGTTTTGCATTTGATTTTGGAAATTCAAAGCCTCCTGTAAATGGGTCTGTTCCAATCTCCACCTGCTCTGGAATACTTTACCTGCCCTTGTCTGTCCTGGTATGACCTCACCCCAATGTGACCCCCTTGACCACTCTGTCTACCTAATGAGTGATCATTGACCCTTGTCTAGTATTTAGGTAGAGTTATTACTCCCAATAAAGACAAGTTTATCCACATTTGTGTTGGCTTGAATATTCTTCAAGCTTTTTCCTTTCCTTTTTGCCAAAAGGAATCCCTTGTCTTGTATTCCAGGAAATCAAGGTACCTTCCCTTACTTTGCCCTGAAGGCTAACCCAAGGCTAGCTTGGAACCTCAAATCTTCTGTTATAAAGTTTACTAACCTGTACTCCTGGATACTGTCCCCGGGAGCCAAACACAGCAGACACAAAGGAAAGGTGATCAAGGTGCCCCCTTAATGTTCAAATAAAAGTACAATTATATACCAGTATACTATGTCCCCAGGACTCTGCCCTTAACCCTGTGGCCCAAATGCCCATTAGATCCCCCCACTGTCACCCAGACCACATCCACGCACCTGCTTGGAGTGCTCTACATTAACTTGACGGGAGTGGTAGACACTATAGTGCCCAAATCTTATGCCCTGGTCTTTGCTTGGGTGATATTTATCCTATATTATCAAGTTAACACCCATCCTAAGGTAGGTATAACCCCCTGGCCTGGCAGTACCCTGTCTGGAGTCACCTAGTGCCTCTATCTATGCCTGGTTTTCTGAAAATCAGGGACCCTGGGGTAAATAGGTGCTTTTACCCAGGAGTGAATTGGTCAGGAAACCACGTCCTTGCATGGCTCAATCACCCGCCTCCTAGGAGCTGATTCCACCCTAGCTGGGCTGGCCAAACACTGGTAACTCTGGTGGGTATCCCGACCCCAACCCAGGCAGTTGACCCAGTTGAGGAAGGAGGCGGGTCCATCTTTTTTTTGAGGTAGCTAAATCTTAGCAGCCCCCTGCTACTGGTTTACAAGTGTGTAGAGCTATAGGGTATTCTTATTGAGGGTAAACCTCTCAGTGATGGCACAACCTATCATTGAGGGCGGGCCCTTTATTAATGATGTATATTGGTGGGGGCTTCTGTAAGTGGGAGGGGGGTTAGATTGGAGATACCAAAAGTCTAGATGATAGCTGTTGGGGTTCAGGTTGGGGATAGAAATTAAGATCTTTCTCTGAGCTATTCTTCAGATGGTGAAGGGATCCCTGGGGCACCTGATAAAGTTTTCTACTTAAAAGCTCCATCTCCCACAGATCCCCCTCCCAAAGCTTCTATGGTGAAACCCATCACCAGTTAGTTGCTCAAATCCTGATTGTTGTTAAGTTAATTCATGATTGTAAGGGATGCTTATTGTTTTCCAAATGATGTAGTCATTCTGGATTGAAAAGTTGCACCAACTAGGCATTAATTTACCAACTAATAGTTTAACTGGCTGTGGTTATCAACCAACTTCCCCAACCTTGAGCCTTTTAGTAACCCCCTTGTGCTGCTGGGGCTGTTCTCACCTTCCCCTGATTACTGTGCTGATCACCAGCTGTTCAGCATTCATTTCCTCCTTCCTCTACTCCATACAATAACCAAATTGCCTTGATTTATCATTTAAGTTGTAGTATATAAACCCCTCTTTTTCTAATAATAAATACATACCTTTATACCCTCCTTATTTGGCTACACTATCAATTATTCTTTGAGTGTATAATTTGAGGATTACAAAGGCTAGTCTCCTCATACTGACTATACTGCCAATTAGCTTGACTAAAAGTCACTACTTGAGGATTTGCTTTAGAGTAGTTGCTGCTGTTACTACTCTAAACCCTTTGTTGTTCTCTTGGTTTGATCACCTTTGTACAACTACCTACCTGTCTGGTTTCTGAGAAGTACTTTACTCAGCTCATCAACCAACTAATATAATAGTCCCCCTCTACATTGTCTGTTTCCTAGTCTGTTGACCAACTGGCTATCCCAGCTTGTAGTAGCAAGAGCACCACATCTTGGTGCTCACTACACGGGCTTTTACCCAATTCCTGCCGCCCTCTAATTGACGCCTATAAAGCCTCTGACAAGGGAAGAACCTATAAACATGGTTAATACCAGATCCTCTGGAGTGCCCCTCCTACCTTTAAACAACAATATCCAGTGCATAGGTTGTCCAAATAGAACAAGCTCTACAGCTAACAAAATATCAGAACCATTCAACACAAGCGCCACCACCCTGGGACCAATTGGTAGTATCCACCCTCAAAGGGTGAGCCAGTTGTTGGCAGCAAGAACCACCTCTCAACCCTCAATCAATACTGCTAACAACCCCGCTAGACAAGCTCAGTCTCCCCTTGGGAATTGCACTACTGCCAATTGGGCCAACCAACAAACCACAACCCCAAGCAGGGTACTGAATACTCCCTCAACTGCCCAAGCCCATTAAAGAAAATTTGCTCTATGGAAATCCCAATAGTACAACCTGCCCCAACTCTTCTCCTGGGATTCTGGGAACCTCCTAGTTGATCAGCCAGGTAGTCAGTTCAAACCTTTGAAGATTTCAACTTCTCTGCCTCTGAAGTTGGTCAAACTCATGACTGTTGGCCATCTGCGCCAATATACTCTGTCTCAAACATCCCTAGCCTCTAGTTGTTTCCAATTGCTCCTTCTATTGGGCAGGCAAATACCAACCCATATCTCCCCCTTGACACATTGGCAAAGACCACCAACACCAAACAAGACCTGCACAAGATCAAACAAATGATTGAGCATAACAATGGAGCCCTTCCTTGTTAATAGTAGACAGTTTATATAGACTGACTATGTACACTACTAGGGTTAGTCATCCAAAACTTATGGATGCTGTGAATAGACTCAATCAGTCTAACGCCAGCCTCTGAGAACTGAACAACTGACATGAGGATCTTTGACAGTCCTCTGCCATTGGCTTTGAGCGCCAAGGTGAGTGGAATAATACCACTAATCAGCAACTTGAAGAGTCTGATGCTTGCGCCAGAGCAACTGCTGTCTACCTAGAAGGAATAACACAGGAATCAAAAAAATTTGGGGACACCCAGTTCACTCCACTGCACAATTTCACCATTGCTTTAGCTGCCAATCTAGAGTTGTCTGTGGTCCACCTAAAGGCCCAATGAAAGAAACTCACAGACCACCATTGACAAATCCAGGAGTTGATGTAACAAATGACCCAACTTTCTTGAGTATCCACTGCTCAAAGTTCTGTCCAGCAACAGCAAAATACAGCAATCACTCATGTGGACGCTGAGGTAACAAGACAATTTAATGAAAATTGTATCCAGATTAAAGAGGTCCAGCGCCAATGTACCAAGGACTTAGCCACCACTACTGCTGCGGTAGTGGAACAACTCACTACCTGTAATCAAGGAGTACAACAAGCTCATACTGCTAACAAAGATTTAACAGAACAATTGGGTGGCTTTACATCCCAAATGGCCAACACAACTACCCTTCTCAATAACCAAGGACAAGTAGTAGAAGAACTAAGAGCAGCCACAACTACTCTTGAAGAAAGCTTTGACCAACTTGCCATTGGGGATCCAACCATCCACAACCCCACCATAATTGGTAACATTCTCAATCACAGTCAAGCTGACTCTGCCCGTCCTCCTCAGTATACACCTCCCAACATAACTACTGGAGCCAATGCTATGCCCATTGGGAGTGCAATCCACAGAAGCCACTGCCGTTGCCAGAGAAGTCCCAAGAGCTACCAACACCAGCCCAACTACTCCAATAGTAGTAGCTCTAGCTCTGAATATGGTTCTGGGGATGATTTGACAGTATCATCTTCTACCTATCAGCAAGGAGTGCACCATGGTTCCAGTTCAGGAAGAAATAAGCCAAATAGTCTCTTAGAAATGAAATTCTCAATGAATAGCCACATTGGCATCCACATGATGCTGGACAACTTTGAGAAGGCCAACAAAGGACTAGGATCTCAATAGATGGGTCTAGCCTGTATCTGTATGCTAGATGTAGCAGTAATAGCTGACATCTCTCAACACCTTCCTAGAAACTATAAGTATAAGGATGTGAGAAAAGCCCTCCTTAAAGTCTTTGACTCAGAAGCAAGGGAAAAAATTGACAGAGATAACTTCCTGGTTCTAAAAATCAAAAACTTTAAAGATTTCCTTGTGAGTTCTAATCCATGGTAAGTCAACTGCAGATGAAGAATCTCATCAGACCATACAACTGTTGATGCGCCCTACAACATGTCTTGTTGCCATACAAGGATCTTTGGCATTAGTTCTCTGGTTAGATAAATGGTCTTCATGACATCACCTCAATTGTAGAGCAAGTCTTTAACCTAGGAGAGCTTAAAACCCAGCTGGATTGACTCAAGCATACCAACTGACAAGTTTACGCCACTCCAGAACCAACTACAACTCCTGTCTACCAACTTTTGTCCTCCTACCAGAGCAATTATAATGCCCAGCTGACTCCATACCATATGCAACCCAACTACAAAGGTTGCAGAATATGTAAGGAGAAGACACATATGCAAAAGGATTGCCCCAACTTTGCTGTGTACAAGAAAGTACATGAGATGTTTAGAAGCAGAAACCAGGGTTGACATGGAGTTCACATAGTTTCTACTGAGGACACAGTCCACATAGAAGACTACTTCTCTTCCAACAAGGAGTCAAAAAACAAATAGGTGATGGACTCAGGGAGTCCCCACCACCTCTACCTAAACCTCCCCCAAAAACCTATCTGGTATTTTTTCTGTGTTATCCAACCCAATCAGCAAGAAATCAGTACGGGCCCAACAACTGGAGAAGAGACATGCCCTAATGAAATCTCTTAACTCTAGCATCACTGACCCAACCTACTGTCCCTATCTATCACAGCCTTTACCTGACCTACCCTCAATCAACTCTAATAGCAACTACAAAGATATCACCCCATATACAACAACTCTTTTGTCAATATATCCTTTCCCATCCCAATGAAAACCTTTCTGGAAGCCCTACCTATGTTTAAGGATTGCTTGGATGCTCTACAAGAGCACCTAAAAAATGACTCTATATGTAATATCACTAATTATACTATCAATCCAACCAAAACGTGTACATGGGTTCAGCTTAAGGTCTTTGACACTTCTATTTGCGCTGTCATTAACACAGGAGCACCAACAACTATATCCTCCCAACTGGTATCCAAACTTTGCTTCAAGCCAGACTTGGCCTACAACAAGAGCTTTTTTACCGCAGGGAATCAACAGACCATTGCAGCAGGTGCCTACAGCAGTATCCCGCTGATATTTGGTGAATAAGTCCTAACAACAAGCGCTGTTGTGCTACAATCCACCAGCTATGACATGCTAATAGGCACCAACATACTACGACAATACAACATTATAAAAGCCATGGGTTCTGTAACAATAACCCTTATGGGATATTCTATTCCTTTATTGTTTAACAACAATCAAACATCATACATGGTTTCTCAAGGGAAAACTGAACAACACCATACACTTATCAAGTACCCACATGGTGTTATGGGAATTCCCTATTGGTTAGCTAATCAACATACCAAGGCCCTTCAGTCCCATGCTAACTTGGCCACAGGCATTAAACTGAAGGCAAACCATTCAATGCTAATAGAGCCTTTTTCCAGGATTGACAATTCTTCCTCTCCAGAAACCCGGGCCCAGGAGCAGGAATCAAACCTCAAACCTGGATTCCTTTGGGCCACTGGGCCTTTGGACCGCGGGACTGCCTGCTTGCATTTTTCTAGGATTGAGCCCCCACAAGCTGAAATCAAGTGTATTGATACATGCAGTAAAAAGAGACAAACCAAAGAAATCATTGCGCCAAATGGAGGATTAATCACAGCGCCTAATGGAGGCAATGATTTGGCAACTATTAGCTTCATAAACTCAAAGTCTACACCAGCAACCAATCAAGAGCCAACCCAGGAAAGAGGCACAGGCCTGCAACCTGGTCCCATGACCTCAACACTAAAGCAAGATAATCAGGCATCCAAATCAAGATTCCTGACCAATGAAAGAACTCCTGGGCCAAGTTCCATTTTGCCGCCTTTGGACCCAAGCACCCAGTTCCCCCAGCCCTGGCCTTCCCAATGCCCTGATGAACCCCCCATGGAAAATTTTAAGTTTGGAGGGGGGTACTATATAGACCCAAGGACCTCGCGCTCTAAACTTATTGCCATTTATGAATAAAGATTATGTTAATTTAGCTCATACAGCTATTGTCTTATTTTGTATTTGCTGTCTACCAATTCAGTTTGAGATCTCCTGCCCCGTCTGCCCCACTGCCTGCTGTTTTCTGTCCTCCTGATGTACCCTTTGAACCTGTCCACTTTACAGACTACCCTCTGAAGTCTGAATACAAAGAATACACCCAAAAAATATACTCAAACTTGATCCCCTGGCCCGCATAAAATCTGCAGTTAGATAGAACTGACAAGGCCCATGGTTATTTTCAACGCCCAAGTTGTTCAGGGGGAAATTCAACTATCCCCCTGCCTACAACCTATCCATGGAACCACCTGTGACCCCAAAACCCATGCCCGCTTCTTCACCTACCTCCCAACCAACCATCCTGGCAAGCTGTTTGGGATTGTGTATATCACTCTCACAGGGGTGATTGATACTATAATCCTGGCCACCGGCCCATGGTCTTGGGTGGGGAAGTCTGCCTCATACCTTTTAAAGTTAGCTCCCCTCTTGTGGTAGACATTGCCCGCAAAAAACCTGGCCTGAGTTGCCCCCAAAAACAACAGACCTGCTGCCCAAGACTGAATTCTTGATATTATGGCAATCTTTATTAAACCTGGTACCCTGAGCCCCAAGATTTTGTTATATCTTGGGGCATCTTGTATGCTTTTGCTTTTGATAATCACTTATTACACCTGTAAGATGACCAAAAACCTGATCTCTTCCATGTGGAAGAATACAAACCTGAATGTCCCAAAGACAACCAACACCAATACTGCTGACACCAACAAAGCTCCATCCTCACAAGTGCAAAACGTGATTGTGAACCAGTCCCTTGCAAAGGTTGAGATGCCTCAGATGGGAAAGCTCACACTTGAGGAAGCTAGACTTGCCTTGCCAGTCCTCCGCCTGCACTTCTTTACCAACGCCCACTCTTATGCCAGTGACACTGAGAAGATCCTTGGGGTTGTCATAATGCTATTGGGGGACACCTTGGACTGGTTTGGCAAGGCCACGGCCAAGGACGTAGAATTCTGCTTAGACTACGCCAAGTTTGAAGCTGAGTTAATGGCCACAAGTGAAGATTACAACACTAGATACAATGCCCTGAACTCCCTGCATGAAATTCAACAAGGTCCCTGACCCATCCAAGCGTATATTAACAAATTCCTCAAACTGAAAACCCGCACCCAACTTGAAGACAAACTGGCAGCCATTATCTTCCAAAAAGGTGTCAACCTAGCAATAAAGGACTGTCAGGAATATTCCTGACAACACCTTGGTTCAGGATGATATTCTGTTTGCAATTGGGCTCAATAAACAGAATTAAAAATTGCAGCAGTTCCCCCTTATTGGGGAAACTGCTGCAAAAGGCTGAGAAAAGAAATTGGAAATTAAAAAAATTTAATTTGGGTGGGTTTTATACCCTGTCTACTAGCCACGCAGCGTCCACCAGGCGCGGCAGCTGCCTGCCAGCCCACTTCCGCAATCCAGTCCCCCAGCCAGCCTGCCAAATGGGGAAGCCCAAAAAGACAATTTTCACAAACCCATTCCCAAATGGAGGGAGAACTGCTGCCCAAATTTGGAATTACCAAATTTGGGAGGGGCTGACAAGCTGCTCAACCCACCCATTCCTGCATTAACTGCAGAATTCAAAATTGGATGCATAAAAGCATCCAATGATACACCAAGCCAATGTAAGCCCAGAAGTAACAATTCATTGCCTGCACACCACTTCCCATTCCCCTCCCAAAAGGGAATTCCAGACAGCACCAAGTGTTTGGGGTTCCCTGTCCAGTGTTTTACTATATTCATGCCCCCACAAGGATGATAGTATATAATAAAGCCAATTCACTTGATGATAGTTTGTGTTATCATTGAGTGAAATTACCCCTCAATAGTATCACATAAATCAATCAAAACTTTACCCTACAAAGAAAAGTTAAAGACACTAAGCTTTGTCTGCCCTTTCCCAGGATCAGAAGATGAACCATTTAATCTTCTCAGCTGTTCTCACAGCCTGCCTAGGGATTGGGGGCCACCAATACAATCACCAGCATGGAACATTCAATAAACCACCTGGCTAGTACATTTACAAGGAGCCAGCGCAGCTAAACTCCTCTGAGCAGTACTCCTGGCCCACACCGGTGTTGCCCCACTCCACCCAGTCCATAGCTATATACACCTGTATATACTACATACTCACGCATTTCACTGGTAGTTTCAGACGTTATAACGTACATGCCAAGGTCTTTTGATGGATGATGACAGTCTATCCCATTGTGACGGCGCTCACAGGTTTCCAAGTTGCCAACTTGGTCCCTTATTTTGCTAAAGTACTCCCTCAATTGTTGGGTCTTTACAGTATGATAGCATCATCACTGGGGCTTACACCAACGGCCTCAGGCTCAACAATGTTTGGATATCTCACCTTGATATGCCTCACATTCCTGACATCCCTCCTACTTGTCTGTTACACTTGTCTTTGCTACTTCCAGGCTCTTCAATCTAGAGGAGATACCACCCAACCCAACAATACCCACCAGGTTCAGAATGTTATCCTAAGTTAACTTTCTAAATCCACAATCCATTCCTCCAAGAAACAAGCAATATTCACATTGCTCTCCTTCTCTCACACCTTGTTTGAAGCTGAGCCATCTGGCTTTACCACTGACGTTCAAAAGGGTCTTCATGTGGCAAATCAACTCACTGGTCAACAGAAAGACTGGTTTGCTGCCATTGTGCTAAAAGAACCTGGGTTACAACATGACTTTAACTCCTTTAGCAAGAATTTATTGGACTCAGTCAGCTCCCCTGAGGATCTAAACAATACTCTTTGGAAACTATACTCTCTGAGACAAGGGACGTCTACCACTGCCCACTACACCAAACAGTTCTCAAAGCTCAAGGAGGCTCTTGACCTGGATAGTGATGATGCCTGCTATTTGTATTATGCAGGTCTCTTACCCCAAGTCCAGGAGTTTCCCCTCCACCATAAGCTCCCTGAGACCTACAATGAGGTCATCCAAGACGTCTGAACTTGAGGAGCATGTTATGAAAATACCCTCCCGTCAAGGCCACCCACCTCAACTCTGTTCAAGTTGAGGTTGCTGGACCACTTGCTGATGCCAAAGCCCCCCGTCTTGGGGTGATACCCAGACCTTGGGGGGCTTTATGCTATCCAGTGAAGAGAAGGCCCGCCACGTGGCACAATGTCTCTGTTTGTACTGTGGTCTTGCAAGTCACACAGTGATGAATTGTTCCACTTCCAAACCCAACCCCTTTAAACCCCCCTCAAATCCCCAGCCCCTTATGGCAGCTGAGGAAGGAGGTAATAAAGCAGCCACTTCTCTCTACTCCACTGTTCCCATCACCCTGGCTTCCAACACCCAGAAAATACAAACCACCGCCCTACTTGACACAGGGGCCATGGGAAATTTCATCAACCATCTCTTGGTAAAAAGTCTCGGCAAGCAGGCTATACCAGGAGGAACCGCCAAGTTGGCCAATGGGAGCACTCCCCCAGTATACCAGGTCATGGAACCAACTGCCATAGAAATCGCGGGGATGAGGTTGGAACTAAACTTCTCCTTCTTGGAGAACCTTGTCTTTCCTGTCATACTAGGAATGCCTTGGTGGAAGGAAGCCTGATGTAACATCAATTGGGAAACCGATCAGGTTAACATCTCCAGTCTGGGTCAGACCGGCATGGCACCACTTGGGAGCAATTCCACGCCCACCAGCACGGTCATGCCCATATTGATGATTCCCCACCTAGATGAGATGCTGGAATAGTACACCAACGTCTTTAGCAAAGTCCCAATGCAAGGTCTTCTTGAAAAAAGAGCAAGTGACCTAAGAATTGACTTTCTACCTGGTGAAACCCCAAAATGGGGAAAGGTTTACCCCACCACACACGCACAAGGTCTGGTACTAAAAGAATACATCTCTGACCTAATGGCCAAAGGACAAATGAGACAATCCCAATCTTCCTTCTCATCACCAATTTCCTTTGTTAAGAAACAGGATGGAGGACTACAATCATGCTAAGACTACAGTCCTCTCAACGCCATCACAGTGAAGGATTGCTACTCTGTTCCCTCCACAGAGCAACTGACAGATTGTCTGACAGGAGCCTACATATTTTCCAAACTTGACCTCTGTAATGCCTACAATCAGGTTCAAATTGCAGAAGGCAACAAATGGAAAACAGCAGTCAGAACAGTCTTTGGCCTTTACAAGTACCTGGTCATGCCCTTTGGCCTCTGCAATGCACCCTCTGCCTTCCAAGCCCTGATGAACAAGATCCTCTTTGACCTTCTGGATGTCTGTATAGTGGTTTACCTAGACAACATTCTAGTGTATTCCAAGGATGAAGCCTCACACCTCTGTGACCTAAAGAAGGTCCTGAAACGCTTACGTCAGGCCAAGCTATACTGCAAAAGGGAGAAATGTGAATTCCTCAAACCAGAGGTAGAATTTCTGAGGTACACAATCTGGAAAGGCAACTTTGCCATTGCGCCATCCAAAATTTCAGCAGTAATAGAATGGCAGATCCCAGACACCTGATCAAAACTGAGAGGTTCTCTAGGATTGGCTAACTTTTGCCATAAGTTCATTAAGAATTTTTCAAAGATAGCAGAACCCCTAACGTCCTTGACTGCCAAAAGTGTCCCTTACATTTGGACAGAGGAGGCACAGAAATAATTTGAGACCCTCAAAACTGCCTTCACCACAGCCCTGGTACTCCAATGACCTGACCCCAAGCTCCAATGTTTTTGGAGACTGACGCTTCAGACTTTACCTTAGGTGCAGTCTTGCTTCAGGAAGGGGAGCCTGGAGTATACCACTCCGTGGCATGCTTCTCTAAGAAGCTGTTGGATTGTGAACAAAACTACAATGTGAAAAAGAAACTCATGACCATAGTTAAAGCCTTCAAACACTTGAGACAATACTTATAAGGAGCCAAACACACTGTCATTGTCCATACCAACCATAAGAACCTTTTATACTTCACAGAAAAGAGGAAGATCTACCAACAACTTGCCAGATGTGCCCTGGATTTGTCCTCCTATGACTTCAATATCAGTTACATCCCAGGACACACCAACAACACACCAGAAGCCCTGAGCAGACAAGAAGACCACAATGACAAATACCAGTCATACAGCCACTTCAACACCTGACCAGTCCTAGACACCAACCAGTTCTTAATGGCCGTCCTTGGGGCCTCCCAACCACTCTCTTCCTTGGAGGAGGAGATAAAGAACGCCCAGAAGGACTCCCCATTCATCCAAGACCTAATTGCCAAAATAAACTCTTTAAAACCCAACCCCAACTACTCTACCCACGAAGGCTTCCTTTACAGACTTGATAGATTGGTGGTACCCCCAGGAGTCATTCAGAATCAGGTCCTACAGGAGTTACATGACTCCCTGCTAGGTGGTCACAGAGGAATCAAGAAAACTATGGTGCGTCTTCAAATCAGCTACTGGTGGCCATCCATGTTTCCCCAAGTAAAAAATTACATCTCACAATGTGTCTCATGTATGAGGAACAAACACTCCATACAGAAGACACAGGGATTGCTTTAACCCCTCCCAATTCCATCCATGCCATGAGAATCTATCTCCATGGACTTCATTAGGGACCCACCTCTCAGTCAAGGGCTCACAGGGATTTTGGTTATTGTGTACCGCCTCAACAAAGCTGCAGAGCTCATTGCTTGCTCATCAGGGATTTCAGCCACTACCACAGCTTAATTATTCCTTAACCACATCTACGCCACCATGGTCTCCCCAAAGACATTGTTTCAGACAGAGGAACCCAGTTCACTTCCAAATTCTACAGCAAAATAATGTGACAGCTCCAAGTAAAACTCAACCTGTCAACAGCCTTCCACCCTCAAACCAATGGACAAACAGAGAAAGTTAACCAGATACTGGAAACTTATCTCTGCGCCTAAGTCAACACTAAGCAGGATAATTAGGCAGAACTACTACCCTTGGCCCAGTTTAGCTACAACAGTTCTTATCACTTGGGAGCCAAGATGTCCTCATTTACGGCCAACTATGGGTTCTTTCCGCAAGGATCCCCATCAAAGGCTGTCCAGGGGCAGTACCTCAAGCCAACAAGTACTTCCAAAACCTAAGGGATATTCAGAAACATCTACAGACCAACCTCAGAGATGCTTAACAGAAGTAAAAGGTACAAGCCAACAAACACCTACACGCCAACCCAGAGTTTGAAGTAGGTTCCAATGTATACCTTGACACCAAGAATCTCAAGATCAACCAAGTGGGTAGAAAGCTAGGACCCCATTGCATTGGCCCCCTCAAAGTACTCCAGCAAATCTCTGACACAACGTACAGAGTACAGCTCCCTGATTGGTCTAGTGCCCACAACGTCTTCCATGTATCCAAATTAGAGGCAGAAAGAGGAAGCCTCCACTTGCATCAGACTAGAGGCAGCAACCCCCTGCCAAAAATCCTAAAACACACCCCAGAGTGGGAGGTAGAAGCCATACTAGAATACAGGAAAGTTTGCAACCAGGTCCAGTACCTAGTTTCATGGGTAGGGTACCCACCGGAATTAAATTCATGGGAACCCGTAAAGAATCTTGCTAACACTCCTGACCTAATTGCCTAGTACCGCCAATGGACAGGTCCGCCAAGAAGGGAAGGAGAAGCAACTGTCAGCAATATTCCTGACAACACCTTGGTTCAGGATGATATTCTGTTTGCAATTGGGCTCAATAAACAGAATAAAAAATTGCAGCAGTTCCCCCTTATTGGGGAAACTGCTGCAAAAGGCTGAGACAAGAAATTGGAAATTAAAAAAAATTAATTTGGGTGGGTTTTATACCCTGTCTACTGGCCGCGCAGCTGTCCACCAGGCGCAGCAGCTGCCTGCCAGCCCACTTCTGCAATCCAGTCCCCCAGCCAGCCTGCCAAATGGGGAAGCCCAAAAAGACAATTTTCACAAACCCATTCCCAAATGGAGGGAGAACTGCTGCCCAAATTTGGAATTACCAAATTTGGGAGGGGCTGACAAGCTGCTCAACCCACCCATTCCTGCATTAACTGCAGAATTAAAAATTGGATGCATGAAAGCATCCAATGATACACCAAGCCAATGTAAGCCCAGAAGTAACAATTCATTGCCTGCACACCACTTCCCATTCCCCTCCCAAAAGGGAATTCCAAACAGCACCAAGTGTTTGGGGTTCCCTGTCCAGTGTTTTACTATATTCATGCCCCCACAAGGATGATAGTATACAATAAAGCCAATTCACTTGATGATAGTTTGTGCTATCATTGAGTGAAATTACCCCTCAATAGTATCACATAAAACAATCAAAACTTTACCCTACAAGAAAGTTAAAGACACTAAGCTTTGTCTGTCCTTTCCCAGGATCAGAAAATGAACCATTTAATCTTCTCAGCTGTTCCCACAGCCTGCCTAGGGTTTGGGGGCCACCAATACAATCACCAGCATGGAACATTCAATAAACCACCTGACTAGTACATTTACAAGGAGCCAGCGCAGCTAAACTCCTCTGAGCAGTACTCCTGGTCCACGCTGGTGTTGCCCCACTCCACCCAGTCTGTAGCTATATACACCTGTATATACTACGTACTCACGTATTTTGCCAGTAGTTTTGGATGGTATAACATACACAACAAGGTCTTATGATGGATGATGACAGTCTATCCCACTGTGACAGCACTAACAGGTTTCCAAGTCGCCAACTTGGTCCCTTATTTTGCTAAAGTACTCCCCCAATTATTGGGTCTTTACAAGGACCTGTTGAAGCACCATCCACTACCCTCAGCCTAGACAAGCTAATTCCCCATTGCAAGGGTCTTAGCATGAACCAAGAGAACGCTGGCTCCTCCCAGGTCCGCCAACCCTGAACTTGACCCCAAACAGAACAGGAATGACCTCTGAAGAGTTCCAACAATACTACCGCAAAGGAATCTGCTTCCACTGCCACAAGGCGGGCCACTTGACCAGGGCCTGCCCTAAGAAGAACTCTACCCCAATCTCACTGGCGCAAATAAACACTTCTTCCCAGTTTTACAAATCCATCCAAGTGACTATAGATGTAGCAGGGAACAAGAGCAAGATTGAAGCCTTTATTGATACAGGGGTGGACAAAAGTTTTATTGACACCAGTCTAGCAGGGGAATTAGGCTTGACAGCCTCAGAACGCAGCCTACAAGTAATTTGGGAAACAGCTCCTTGAACACTGGCTATGAGTGTAAAAAAGAACTTCTGTTGACTATTGGACACAATGTATACCCATTTTCCCTGATCCTCTTGCCAGGACTACCCCATCCCCTTATACTGGGCAACTCCTGGTCCTAAAAACATGGCCTGATCCTGAACTACTGCAAACAAACCGCCATGTTGGGCTGACCAGAATCCTGTGACACTGTTCCTTTTTGCATGAGCCATGACAAACCCCCTACCAACAAACTCTTGGCTATGAAGATAGAACCCAGCGTTGGGATACTTCCTACCCCCTACAGATATGAAACCATGTGTTTAGTAAAGAAGAAGCCACAAAACTACCCAGCCATTTGATCTAAAACCACGCCATAGACCTACTACCAGGGACTCATCTGCACCACAGCCCCATCTACAGCTGTAACCACTTTGAGTAAGTGGCCTTGAAAGTATACCTTGAGGATATGACCAAAAAGGGTTCACCTGGGTGTCAAAAGCCCCCTGCTTGTCACCCATGCTGTTTGTAGGAAAAAAATGCTGGGATGCATCCATGCGTGAATTACCAAAAAACTGAACAACATTATGATGAAGAACTGCTACCCCATCCCCAATGCCAACATCCTCTATGATATACTGACTGGAACCCAGGTGTACTCAAAAATTGATCTTCAAGATGTGTTCAACCAAATCTGAATCAAGGATGGAGACAAGTACAAGACGGCCTTCAAAACCCAATATGGGCTGTACAAGTACCTTGTGATGCCCTTTGGCCTCTGCAACGCCCCCAGCACCTTCCAAAGGATGATCAACACCGTCCTAGGGGAATACCTTGACTGCTTTTGTGTGGCATATCTGGACAACATTCTCATCTACAGCAAGTCTCACAAGGAACGCCTGCACCACCTGGACCTTATACTGGAGAAACTCTCCCAAGCCAACTTACACTCTAAGCTTAAGAAGTGCAAATTCTTTCAGTCTGAAGTCAAATTCCTGGGATATGTAGTGAAGACTGATGGCTTTGCCATGGCACAGTATAAAGTAGAAGCAATAACATCTTGGCCGGTGCCCAAAAGCAGAAAGGATGTGAGAAGTTTCTTGGGCCTGGCAAATCATTGTAGGGATTTCATCTGAAAATTTTCTCACATTACCCTCCCCCTGACCCACCTTTGCTCTGACAAGGTCACCTTTGCCTGGACTCCAGAATTTACCACTGCCTTTGAAACCTTGAAACTTGCCTTCACCTCCGCCCCCGTCCTGGTCATGCCAGATCCCTCCAAGCCTTTTGTTCTGGAACCCAATGTGTCATACTTTGCGGTGGGCGGGGTCCTTGTGATGATCCACATGTTTGGTGGTTTTGCAGGCAGGGCTTATGTTGGCCAAGCAAAAGTTTGGTTGTTTGTTGGAGGTGAGCCTAGTAGGTAACATGGTCTACTAGGGTAGTTAAGGTGAGCCTAGTAGGTAACATGGTCTACTAGGGTAAGTAAGGCCTGGCTGGTAGGTAACAAAGGACTACCAGAGGCAGATGTTGCCTCCACCTGGCAGAAGATATTGGCTGCTTTGGGGCTATAGTGCTTCACCCCGCAGGAAACTGTGGCTGCAAAAGGTGAAGACTGAAATAGCAAGTATGGAACTTTGTCTGTCTGGGGGGGGTAGGTTTTGGACCCCTGACGGGTAACACAGGCTGCCAGGGAGGGGAAGAGCTCTGAGGGCTCTACGTACCCTAATACACTTACAGGAGGTCTGTGAGCAAGCACCCTACCTAACAGACTGGTAGGGTGTCCTTGTTTATGCCCTTATGAGAGCTTTGGGGAAACCCAAGGTGAGCATTGGAGGGTATAGACTTGCTCAGAGGTGTCACCAAGGTGGCTTGCTTGGGGAAGCAAGCTGCAGAACTTGGTGTGATCAGGCCTCTGGGAAGTAGAGCTGATTACTCTGCAACTGAAAGCCCAGACTTAATCACCTGAGTGAGTAAAGACAACGCATAGAAATTGATCTATGGTTGAATGGCCTAAGTGGACTACCACTTGCAAGGGCCCAGTCAAACGCAAGTTCAATGTAGACTCATGCCTGGGTCTACAAGTTCTGGTAATGGGGGCTGAGATAAAGAACCGAGGTGATTCACAGAATTAACAGAGATAACTAGCAAGAGGGACTGTTTGGTCATAGTGAAGGCTAGTTGATAAACTTTTAATTCATATTGAATTGAATGAACCAATATGGTTCAGTGTATAGAAGGAACAAAGAAGGTTCCTAGTGAGGATTTTTTGAGGAACTGGTTGAGGATAAGTTGAAGGACAAGAAGATTATGATGCAGGACTAGCTGATCATAGAGCAGGATAGCCAAAGGACCAGAAGATTGTGTTGCAGAACTGAAGAGCTGGAATATGAGCTGGCTGAAAGATCCAAAGATAATAGGGAAGAACTGGTGGTCCAGAGAAATGAGCCAAAAATTTGCCAAATTGATTTGTTGAAGTGGAAATATGTGGAATATTTTAGCCATTTTTTAGTATTAAAATCAAGAAGGAATGTGGATAGAAGTATGGGTAAGATATTTATTTATTAAGTTTCTAGGATAGACAAAGGTATGTTGCTATGAGAGCTGGATACAAAGTTGTTTGGGTGGGATGTTTTCCTTGGATTTTACAATATTTGTAAATATATGGGGAAAACTTTGAAGAGGTCCAGAAAGAACAATTTAAATAGTAGAATACTATTTAAATGGGTTTAAGTTGAATGCAGGAAGAAATGGTGCCAGAATAATGAACCGGTTAACGCTTTGGTGCGCAAAGAGTTGTCAATTTGAGAGGTTTGAGCTGTGGAAATTGTTTTCATAGTTGGATCCTGGTGAAACTTCAGAAATGGTCTATTTCTGCGCTCTTCATTCATTGGTTGAGTTCTGGCAGGTTTCCTGATGAAAATGATTGGTTGGAAGCCAAAAGCTTAAAGTATAAGCAAGGAAATAGTGAATTAATACTTTAAGCTTTTGAGAAAGTAAGTATGTAAGCTTAAGTTGTTATAAAAAAAGTGAGCAGCAATGGTTTAAGCTTATGAAGAAAGCCATTTTGAAGGCGGAACCGTAGGGAAAAGGACACTATAAGAAGGTGGCTGGCTGGAAAGTTACAGGGTCTTTTTGATGTCTTTTCAAGGTCTTTTGATGGTCTTTTTGAAGTCTTTCCCAGGTCTTCTGAGTTTCTGCCAAGAGGTTTTGGAAGCCTTTTGATCACCGCAAAAGCTTGGTTGGACTGATACAACCCAAGATAACGGAGAAGGAGCCCAAGAATAGGAAGCTGGATCCTAAGCGCGGCGCCAGAGTCCAAGTGTAAGGTTCCAGAGTCCAAGTTTAAGGAGCAGGAGTCCAAGTCTAAGGAGCATACGTCCAAGACTAAGGTGCAGAAGTCCAAGACCAAGTACAAGGAGTCCAAGATATTGTTAGAAGACTCCAAGTATTGGCAAATCCAAATTGTTTCCTTGACCCCCTGGGCCATAAACCAGAAGGTTTTATAAGGGGATCTTCCTTCTGAGAGTGAATAAAAGCCCATTTTGACCCCTATACATATTTCTGAGATACACTTCCCCTTACTAGAGAATGTCAACCCCTTCCAGCTGGTCCCTGGATACAATCTAGGACACACTTGGGGACTGGTGGACAGGAACCCCACAGTCTTTCTTCAGGAAGGAGGGGATATTATGCTACATCCTGTAGCATATTACTCCAAGAAGATGCTACCTGCGGAAGGAAACTACCCAATATATGACAAGGAGATGCTAGCCATAATGAAGTCCCTGAAACATTTGCGCTGATACCTATGTGGCACTGAAAACCCAGTAAAGGTCCTGACAGACCACAAGAACTTGGTCTACTTCTTCAAACCATATCAGCTTAACCAACGACAAGCAAGATGGGCCTTAGAACTGAAAGACTACACTCTGATCATAGACTACAAGCCAGGAAAAGTGAACGTGGTACCCAATGCCCTAAGTAGAAGAACTGACCTTGTGCCTACCCATCTAGAAACCCGAGACCACAACACCCAAATCCTCTTGAACACAGCAAGCCTAGGCATTCACCTGGGATTGATGAAAATCAGAGCCAGTAAACCAGAAGTACTAAGGGCCCAAGCACTAGAAGAGTTCACTAAGACCTTGACCTCTGACCTCTCCAAATCCTTGGATAGCGCCCACTACCAAAAAGGCTACTCATTGAAGGGAACCACACTAATGCTCCACAACAGGATCTTTGTACCAGAAGGGGACATCAGAACCAACGTTTTGAGAGACTACCACAATTCTGAGATGGCTGGACACACAGGTAGGCTCAAGACCCTCCAGAGCATCAGAAGAAACTTTGCTTGACCAAAAAAGGATCAAGACGTAAGCACATACCTGAAGGAATGTGAGAACTGTGGGCGGACCAAAACTTGCAGAAACAAACCTGAAGGACTTCTAAGACCCTTGGATATACCCCATAGACCTTAGAGATCTTTCTCCATGGACTATGTTGTGGAACTGCTGCCATCCCTCTTGTACAATGCAATCCTGGTCATGGTAGACTGCTTCACTAAGATGGCATACTTTTTACCAACCACCACCAATTGCACGGCAGCAGAAATAGCCCAACACTTCCACGACTGCATCCTCACGCAATACGGAACACCCAAGGAAATTATTACAGACAGAGGACCCCAATTCACGTCAAACTACTGGACATAGGTGATGAAAGACTTAAGAATTAAGCAATGTGTATCTACCTCCTACCACCCATAGACAGACAGCTAAACTGAGCAAGTGAACCAGATCCTTGAACAATTCCTTTGATGCTATTCCAACACTGATCAGGACAATTGGGCCAAAATGCTCCCCATGGCCCAGTTTGCCTACAACAGCAAGGACCACGCCTCCACAGGCATGTCCCCATTCAAAGCCAACTATGGGTTTGACCCCACCTGTGACCCCCAGATTGGCAAAAAGGAATCAAACACCACTGGGCACTCCTGGACTGAACAGATTCATGACACACAAAAAACATGCTTGACCAACCTGAACCGTGCAGTGCAGACATACAAAGCCTTTGCTGACTGCAAAAAAAATCCAGGCTAACCCTTAAAAGTTGGAAACAAAGTATACCTAGACTCCTGGAACATATCCCTGCACGTGCTCTGCAGGAAATTAGCTCACAGAAGAAGTGGCCCCCACAAAATCACCAAACTAGTTGGTGAGGTTGCCTTCAAGCTAGACCTACCCCCTCCTGGAAGATTCATGATGTGTTTCACCATTCCCTGTTGTTCAAAAAAGATGGGAATTTTCTCCCCCACCAATGGATTAAGACAGCTCCCCCACTCATCCAAACAGGCTGCGCTGAGGAATATGGAGTTGAATACATACACAGCAACCAAACTCACTACCAAAACCGCAGTATTACATCAAGTGGAAAGAAGAATCACTAAAAAAAGTATGTGGGAGCTGCTGAGCAACCTGAATAATGCCCAAGAAGCCATCCAACTCTACCTGAACAAGAAGAATTGGAAGGGAGGGCCCTCAGGAGAAGAAGGGGATGGTGTCAGGATTGAAAATTCTTCCTTTCTGGAAACCTGGGCCCAGGAGCAGGAATTAAACCCTGACCCTGGATTACTTTGGGCTGCCAGGCCTGTGGACTGCAGGACTGCCTGCCTGCATTTTTCTAGGATTGAGCCCCCACAAGCTGAAATCAAGTGTATTGATACATGCAGTAAAAAGAGACAAACCAAAGAAATCATTGCGCCAAATGGAGGATTAATCACAGCGCCTAATGGAGGCAATGATTTGGCAACTATTAGCTTCATAAACTCAAAGTCTACACCAGCAATCAATCAAGAGCCAACCCAGGAAAGAGGCACAGGCCCGCAACCTGGTCCCATGACCTCAACACTAAAGCAAGATAATCAGGCATCCAAATCAAGATTCCTGACCAATGAAAGAACTCCTGGGCTAAGTGCCATTTTGCTGCCTTTGGACCCAAGCACCTAGTTCCCCCAGCCCTGGCCTTCCCAATACCCTGATGAACTCCTCATGGAAAATGTTAAGTTTGGAGGGGGGAGACTATATAGACCCAAGGACTCTGCGCTCCAAACTTATTGCCATTTTTGAATAAAGATTATGTTAATTTAGCTCATACAGCTATTGCATTATTTTGTATTTGCTGTCTACCAATTCAGTTTGAGATCTCCTGCCCCGCCTGCCCCACCACCTGCTGTTTTCTGTCCTCCTGGTGTACCCTTTGAACCTGTCCACCTTACTGACTACCCTCTGAAGTCTGAATACAAAGAATACACCCCAAAAAATATACTCAAACTTGATCCCCTGGCCCACATAAAATCTGCAGTTAGATACAACCAACAAGGCCCATGGCTATTTTCAACACCCAAGTTGTTCAGGGGGAAATTCAACTATCTCCCTGCCTACAGCCTATCCATGGAACCACCTGTGACCCCAAAACCCATGCCTGCTTCCGCACCTGGCCTCCCAACCAACCATCCTGGTAAGATGTTTGGGATTGTGTACATCACCCTCACAGGGGTGATTGGCACTATAATCCTGGCTGCTGGCCCATGGTATTGGGTGGAGAAGTCTGCCTCATACCTTTTAAAGCTAGCTCCCCACTTGTGGTGGTCATTGCCCACAAAAAATCTGGCCCAAGTTGCCCCCAAAAACAACAGACTGGCAGTCCAAGACTGGATCCTTGACACTTTTACACAAGTGGTTGCTAGTATAGGTATACTGTTTGATGTTCCTCCGGGAATATCTTTTAATGTGTAGTGCCTTCTTTGTTCTTTGCTGGTCAAACAAATTGCAGCCCCAGGATTCCATGATGAAGCCAACCATTCTGAACTTAAGGTGTTATTGACTAATCTTTCACCAAAGAGAAGTGTTGTCTGTAGACATCAACCAATTGCCTAGTTAAGATTGAGCCAACTGCAGACATTGATTCTGTCTACTACATTGGAAACCTATTGGAACTAGGGATTTCAAAGACACCTCCAACTTATGCTCACTCAGTACTAGCTGTCATTCTGCGTGAAGAGATGTCCTGTCTTTCTGAGGGGGAGATGTCCAAGTTTGAAAATATTTTAGATGAGTTTAAAGAAATCTTTGCAACATCCAATTTAAACTTAGGTTGTGCAAAGTGAGTTGAACACAAAATCAATGTTGGTGATTCAGCCCCTATCTAACAAATATCATATTGCAGATCACCAAAAGATAATACAGTAATTGGTAAAGAGGTTCAATGACTATTAAGTGCAGGTCTCTTGAACCCCTCAAGTATTTCTTGGGCTTCTCCTCTATTGCTAGTTAAGAAGAAAGATGGCACAAACCAAGTTGTTATTGATTATCAACAACTCAACCAGATCACTAAGAAAGAATAGTACCTGCTGCCACTCATTGACGAAACACTAGACCAATTAGGTAGCGCACCCTAATTTTCAGCAATGGATTTAGTCTCTGGTTACTGTCAAGTACCAATGGCCAAAGAAGAACAAGATAAATGTGCTCTAATCACAGCAGCAGGGATATACCAGATGACTAGTGTTGTGTTTGACTCCTGGGGACAACATCCAGGAGGACACAGCAGGAAATCTTTATAATAAAAGATTTGAGGTTTGAAGCTAGCCTTGGGTTAGCCTTCAGGGCAAAATTAAGGGCACATGTCTTAATTTCCTGGAAAACAAGAAGAGAAAGTCTTTTTGGCAAAAAGGACAGGAAAAAGCTTGAAGACTATAAAGCCAACGCAAATGTGGATAAAATTTTCTTTATTAGGAGAAATGATTCTACTTTAAATAGTAGACAAGGAACAGTGATCACTCATTAGGAAGACAGAGTGGCTGAGGGGGTCACCTTGTGATGAGGTCATACCAGTACTATTCATAGACAGGTAAAATAATCCAGATTGGGTGGATACTGAACCAGACTCATTTGCAGAAGGCATGTAATATCCAAAATTGAAAGCAAACCCAGCCAAATCTTTGCAGCTATCAATATTCAAAGGCCAAATCAAAATAGCATTAATTGCGCAATTTACAACATCTCCCCCCTCAAGATTGGACACAGGGAGTTGATATTTGGGGTGAAATTTGGAGTGAACGCAGGCAAAAGGATGTCCAGAAGACAGTACTTTCACGGTATACTCAACACCCTTTTTAAAGGTGACCTCACATGGCCCAACCTAGAGGGAATCCAGCTTATGAGCTCTACCACCTGTACAATTCTGGTAGTAGAGAACTAGATTGCCTATTTGATACTCAGGGAGGGGGGCTCTATCAGCATTGGATGGGGAGAGCTCCAGAGTCTTGACCTTGTTGCAGTGAAATAAGCTGTTGCTTAGATTTTGATGATACAATTGGTTAAGTTTTTAACATGGGCCTCAGGATTTGCAGACACATCAACTTCAATCAAGGGGGTCCCAAGATTGAGGGGGTAGCAGCTTCACACCCATACAGCATGGCAAAGGAGACTGACCAGTCACTTGTTGTCTACTGATGCAGTAAGAAAATAGAGCAGCAGGGAGGAACATATCCCAATTGGCAGCGCCAGAGAGTGTGAGCTTCCTCATTATAGACACAAGGGTGGAGTTTGCTTGTTTGACAGTTCCATTGGTTGAGGGGTTTTATGGCACAGAGAACAATTGGTGGGCCTCCATAGCCTTGACAATAGAAGTGATGAGGCAAGCATTAAAGTTGATACCATTGACAGAAAGCAGGACTTGAGGGAAGCCATGTTGATAGAAGATGTCTTGCATCAAGAAAGTAGCCGTGGTCTTGGCAGGTATATCTTTTGTTGCTCTGGCTTCAACCCATTTGCTAAAATGGTCTACATCAACTAAGATAAACCAACATCCCAACCTAGACCAAGGGAAAGGCCCAACAGCATCAATAATCACCATGTGGAAGGCATGCTTTGGAGGAAAGAGTTTGAACTGGTGTTGGGACAGGCAAGGGCATTGGAGCTGACAGGAATGACAGGAGGCAAGAGCATCAGGGATCAGGAGGCACATGTTTTCCCAATAGAAGTTCTTGCACAACCAGTCATGAGTCTTTGCTATGCCTCCATGTCCAGTGTCAATATGAGCTTGGAGGATAATAGCTATCCTCATGCTAGGGCAAGCATAGGGTAGTTAGGCATCTTTAACCTTTTTGAAGAGCTGTCTATCACAAATTATAGTGTCCTTAGATAGTTCTGTAGCACCAAGTGAATGTATTCTGGCTCAGTGGTCCAAGATTCAGGATACCCTATTAATTTGTATAGGCAATCAGCGTCATTGGGGTGGATAGCTAGAACTGGCATCCTTGACAGGCTATCAGCGCTCTGATGTTGGGCCCCAGGAGGGTGTAACACAGTGAAATTGTATCCGTGTAGACGCAGAGCCCAACACGCTAGTTGACCTTCAGGCTCCTTTAGCTGTTGCAGCCATTTGAGGGAGGAGTAATCTGTGACCACTGTGAAGTAGGTCCCATAAATGTAGTGCCTAAACTGTTTTACTGCGTTCAGCAACTCCAAGCATTCTTTCTCAGTGAGGCTGTAGTTTTTCTTGTGCTTATTAAGGAACTGTAAAGACTAGGCTACAGGTCAATCCACGCCTTCATTGTCAAGCTGGGCAAGGATGGCACCCACAGCTACTCCACTAGTATCAGTATACAAGATAAACTCTTTATTATAATAAGGATAGACCAAGATAGGGGCCTCTTTGAGCTTGGCCTTCAATGCTTTGAATGCTTGTTGTTAGCTATCTGTCCATTCAAAGGGGACATAGCAAAGCAACTGGACAAGGGGTTCACTCAGTTCAGCAAAATCAGGTATGAATTGTTGGTAGTAGCCCATCATGACAAGGAATACTTGAACCTCTCAAAGATTCATGGGAGGTAGCATCTTTTCAAAGGCTTCCACCTTGTTATTCATGGGGCAGATTCCAGTTTGAGTGAACTCATGACCTAAGAATTCAAGACGTTCCTTAAAGAAGGAGCACTTAGAGGGTTTGAGTTTCAAGCCAGCTATGTGAATCTTGATGAAGACAGCCTTGAGGTGTTCCAAGTGGTTGGTAAAGGTAGCACTAAATACGGTGATGTCATCAAGGTACATGAGGATGCAAGAGAGCTTTAGGTCTCGTAGGATGGAGTCCATAGCCCGTTGAAAAGTAGCAGGGGCATTGCAGAGTCCCTGGGGCATACAAGTGGGTTCAAAAAGGCCTTCTGAGGTTATAAGCACAGCTTTTTCTCTATCTTCAGGAGATAAGTCAACCTGCCAGTAGCCAGAGGCTAAATCCATGGCTGAGAAAAACTTGGAGCCACCCAACTGTTGGAGAGCATTGTCAATCCTAGGCAAGGGGTACGAGTCTTTCTTAGTGAGAGAGTTCAGGTGGCAATAGTCCATTACAATGCAATGTCTGCCATCTTTCTTCTTGAGGATCAGTAACAGGGAAGCCCAAGGACTTTGGGAAGAAGCCAGTAACCCAGCGTCCAGAAGTTACTTGAGTTCTTTAGACACTTGGTCGTCCTCCACCCTACTATGGTGGTATGGTTTGGCACAAAAAGGGGTGCATCTCCAGTATCAATCTGATGGATGACCCCCTTAGCCAGGCCATAATCCGTAGGTCCAGAGGCAAAGATATTGCTAAACTGATTGAGCAGGTCCAACACATCTTTTTGTTAGACAGGAGACAGTTGGGGTAAATCAGCAGCAGTGAACAAGGAGGGAACTCTAGGATCATCTTCAGGTAGATTGAAATCACTAAAAGTTCCAATGGGGTAGAGGGAGACCACTTGTTTTGCTCCCAGTATACGGCCATGGCCCACAACCTGGCCTCAGGTTACCTGTATGGGCAGGGCCTTCAGGTTGGCAAGCAGTAATTGTATGGGCTCTTTGTGGGTTTGATCTAGAATCCCAGGACACAGACAAGGTTCTTTACGGCTTAGGGATTCAGGTGAGTAGAGTTCCAAGAACAACTTTTCAGGTAGTTTGTAAGAAATCTTAGAATCAATCACCACCTTGGAGCCCAGAGGAATGGTGATAGCTACTGGGGCAAGAAGAGGTACCCCTTCTTCCACAGGGCAGGAAGTAGGAGGGTACGCATGTTGGAGGAGTGAGTCCTATACTTGAGGGAGAAGATACCCATAGGGTATTCAAGCATGCAAGTTTTAAGACGTTTTCCTGGGAAGTGCGGAGGTTCCTCAAAAATTAAAGGAACCTCATATCCTAAGAGCAAAAGGTAGCTATCTTGTAAATTTACAATCATGTTATATTTTTGGAGGAACTGAGTACCAACCAAGAGGTCATAGCTTTTGTTCTCAAGGACTACAGCGGGGGAAGCAATGAGGAGTTTCCCAAACCTCATGGTTAGAGCAGAGTAGGCAACAATGGCCCGTGTTTTTGCATGCCAGCTGTGCCATACAACTGAGTGTAGTTGAGGTCAGGGGCCAACTTAAGTTTCTTCATCAGTTTTGAAGATACTATGTTGACTGGAGAACCCATGTCCAAGATGGCTTTGATTTTAACCTTTTGGATTGATACTTCCATGTGGGTTGTATCTTTCCCAAAGGGGGGCAAGACTGCCAACACATCTTGCGCAACCTCTAGCACATTTTCCCATTTGGCTAGCATGCACTGTAATGCAGGAATCTCCTTATATACAGTCTGTAGCAGGAGAGATACAGTTACGTTTTAGAAGAGAGCTTTGGCTAGCTTGGCTGCTTCCTCAGAAGAATCAACCAAGACGGGAGGTTGATGGGATTGAGCTAGGTAAGGGCAAACTACCATGGCTTTAGCTTCACTTTCAGGTACTTGGGAAGTGGTGGTAGTCTTCCCAGAGAAAAGCTTGTTTGGGACAGGGATAGTTTCTGGAACAGCCAAGACGGAATAATCATAACTAACAGAATCTTCAATATCAGAATCTTCAGGCTCTGAATCACTAGAGAGATTGTGAAATAGATGAAGAATAGTTGGGTCAGAGGAAGAGGGAGCTTTCCCATCAGAAGGAGGATCAGGGGGAGACAGGGGAGATTGGTCAGCAGAGGGGTCTCTGTCTCTAGCTGACCTCTCTTTTTCTGCCTGTTCCTTGAGATCACAACATTCCACTTGGGGATTAGTGCAAGTACGCAAGTGGTGCCCAAATTGGCCACAGTTATGACAACCTTGTCTCTTAGCCTGTCCACCAGCACCCAGGGTCATTATGTGTGGCGTACAAGAGGTAGTCCCAGCATTGCTGGCTTTATTTTCACGTACCTCTGTACCTCCATGGATCAAATGCATGTTTTGTAAGAGCGTCTTAATACTCTTCATGGAAGTGAGCAAAGCCTTATATGCCTTAAATTGTAGGCATAGAAGCTGGTGCACTTTAAAAGCATTTGAACAAGCATGTAAGCTTCCCGTGGAGTTAATTGTCAACTAGTGATTAACTGTTGGCCTTCAATGTAGAAACAATCTGCAAACTCAGCCAGGGTTTCCTTGGGCTTAAAGGCAATGTGCATAAATGCATCCTTCTTGACCTCCAAGCTGAGGCCTCCTCCAAACTCCTCAATAAGGAGGCACTCTATGTCCTCCCAAGTGACAATGGAGGGGAGCTTGGGGACTACTACTTCTTGGAAAGTGGGATGGAGACAGGTGAGGATATGTTCCTTTTTGAGTTTGTCAGTAGCCCTACACATTGCAGTTTTGTAAATGGTTAGGAAGGCGGCAATGGTAGAGGTTTTTGGACCAAATATCTGCTTGAAGGTTGGTTTGTAGTTCAGGTCAATAGACAAGGACAAGGACTGACTGTTTTCCCCAGGGTTGAGGACGTTTATATGTGGGTTGCCTTTAAACTCAGACTCAGTAGCAGGTTGTCTAGCCCAGAGGAGTTGAAGGCTTTCCTCTAGGGTGTCCAAGGTAGAGCTTTTCTGTCTACTAATATTCCTAGCAATGGCGGCAGCAGTTCCAAATTTGTCAATCTTGATTTGTTGTACTGCCAATGTGCCAGCAATACCATTGACATGAGTAGCCAGAAAAGTGGTCTGAGCAACCAAGGGGACAACTTGTCCATTTAGGGTCTCAGTAAAGCAGGAGAGGTTTTGTACCTCTCTTTCCAATGTGCCTTGCCTATCAGCTACATCATTTGTCACTTCTGCAAGCTAATCTAGTGCATGTGCGCAGTTGACCTGGGGCTGACCTTCCAGACCAGGGCAAAAACCATGATTGTCATGAGCAGTAGTATTAACAACTTCACCTTCCTCTTCATCTTCAGATTCAGATGACAAATCCTCAGAATTAGAGAGGCGCTATCTTAAGTACTTGATCTCACCTTGCAAGGTAGCCACCTGATCAATGAGGGAGGCAAAACAAGGGTCAGGCATTGGTTCAACTGGAGAGGGGTTTGAAGCAGAAGCTTGACATTGAGTGGTAGCCTTGAGTTTGGAAATTGCCTCCCATACCTTGGTTTCAAAATCAGATGGGGCCTCAACAGGAGGACCCGGGAGGAATCATCTCAATAGACGCTACCCTATCATCCACATAATTTTGCACCTGGTATAAAGTGTTGCCTAGTGCAGCCTTATCCAGACCATATTGATGCTGCAGATGGCGGCCCCAAATATCAACATGAGCTCCTACTAATTCATATTGCAAGTTGACATGCTCCCTGAATTGATTAATTTCACTAACCAGAGTCTCAAAATCCTGGCAATAATTTAGCAGAAAGGCCTCAATTTTCTCACGCCATGTTGCCTGATGTTAATCCAATTTGCATAGCTGGTCCTTGATGTATCCAGGGAGCAAGGAACAAAGGGAGTTCAGTGAGGAGGTTAAATACTTCTGTGATGCCAGTGAATTGCACTGGTTGTCAGAGATACACGCAAAGAGACTGTGGGACCATTCTTGATAGGTCATATTTTGAGCATGGTTATTTGAGACGGCGGTGGCAACAGCATTTAATAGTTGATTTTGGGATCTTAAGGCAAGTTGATGGTGAACTAGGGCTGGTTGGATGAACTGGTTGACCAACACACCAATTGTATCCATGGATTTCATCAGTGCGGGGGAGACTAAAGTCCAAAAGGAAGGAGTACAAGTCTTCAGAAGCATACCTGGGACGGACGCCAGGGATAGTGTGCATTGTCACAGTGCCAGAATGGAGAAGGGAGCAGGCGGCAGCACAAGCTTGCTCATAAATGAGAGAAAGCTGGAAGGGGGCCCACACGGGCCCAGGAGACAGAACCAATACCATAGGAGTTGAGGGGGCATTGGTGATGTCTTCTTCTAGAGGGGGACTAGAAACTTTAGGTTGCTTGGGTACTTCAGAAACAAAAAAGAAGGACCATAGAATGCACGTGAGAATGGGGTAACCAAGGGGCTTGCAGCCCCTGTAGTGAGCATATTTTGTTGTGTTCAGCTCCTGGGGACAACATCCAGAAGGACACAGCAGGAAATCTTTATAATAAAAGATTTGAGGTTCAAAGCTAGCCTTGGGCTAGCCTTCAGGGCAAAATTAAGGGCACATGTCTTAATTTCCTGGAAAACAAGAAGAGAAAGTCCTTTTGGCAAAAAGGACAGGAAAAAGCTTGAAGATTATTAAAGCCAACACAAATTTGGATAAACTTGTCTTTATTAGGAGAAATGATTCTACTTTAAATAGTAGACAAGGAACAGTGATCACTCATTAGGAAGACAGAGTGGTTGAGGGGGTCACATTGGGATGAGTTCATACCAAGATCATTCATAGACAGGTACAATAATCCAGAATGGGTGGATATTAAACCAGACCCATTTACAGAAGGCAAGGAATATCCAAAATCAAAAGCAAACCCAGCCATTTTTTTGCAGCTATCAATATTTGAAGGCCATATCAAAATAGCATTAATTGCGCAATTTATAACAACTAGGATGCCTTAAGGACTAGCAAACACACTATCTACCTTCCAACAACTCATGGATAGTAAATTTGCCTACCTCAAATTAAGTTGTGTTCCCATCTACTTGAACAATATAAAGGTTTTCTCTAAGACATTTGATGAACATCTTAGCCACCTAAAGGAAGTCTTCATAAGGCTTCAGAAGAAAGGTTTAAACTAAAGCCCTCTAAGTGCTCTTTCTTTGAAAAGCATTTGGAGTTCCTGGGTCACGTCATCTCCAGCAAAGGAATCAGACCAATTCCAGCCAAGATGTTGGCCATAGCCCAGATGCCTTCTCCTACCAACATAAAAGGAGTTCAAGTAATCCTAGGCATGGCAGGATACTATTGCCAATTCATTCCCAACTTTGCTGAAGCATCCCAACCACTCTTCCACCTTCTGAAGACTTCCATCAATTGCAACTGGACAAAAGAGTGTGAAGAAGCATTTCAATTCTTTAAAGACGTTCTTACAACCAATCCTCTATTAGCGTACCCAAATTACTCCAAGTCCTTTGATCTACATACCAACACATCAAACATAGCCATTGGTGCGGTTTTATCTCAAATTACAACAAAGGTGAGGAACACCCAGTTGCTTACTTCTCAAGAACCCTCAACAAGCACAAACAGAATTATAGTACTACTGAATGGGAATGCCTAGCAGTCCTGTATGCAATCAAAGAGTGTTGTCCCTATGTCCATGGAACACACTTTATAGTAGTCACCAACCACTTGAGCCTAGTATGGCTAATAAAGATGAAAGATCCAGAAGGCAGATTAGCAAGATGGGCTGCCAAGTTACAGAACTTTGACTTTGACATTATCCACCAACCAGGGATCAAACATGGAAATTCCAACCCCTTATCCAGACTACCAATTATTGCTGCTTTAGGAGAGGACCTAGATAGCCTGTATGAGTTGATCATCCAACCAGACCAATGGAGTTCTTTAGAAAACAAAGTTAAAAGGATGCTCCAACAATTGAGTCAACATCCATTTATAAAATATGGTAAACTCTTTAAAAAAGTATAAGGGTACTATTCTTCCCTATATTTGTCCCTCCAACCAACTTTACTGCCTTGATTACTTCCACCGACAATTAGATCACACAGGGATACAGCAAATGATGAAAACAATGTCCAAATATGCTTACTGGGAAAATATGACAACCAACATTGCATAATACGTCAACAAATGCCTCCAGTGCGCCAGGTTCAGAGAAAAACCTAGTCAACACTCTTAAAAATTTGTTCTACCTGGATACACTTTCCAAACAGTGTCTATTAATGTTGTTGGACCACTCCCCAGTGCTGGCCCTGAAAAGTTGAAGTATATCATAGTTGCAATAGATCACTTAACCAAGTGGGTCAAAGTCCAACCTGTTGCTTCTGCCAACTCCCTACAGACTGCTAAGTTTGTACTTCAAGAGATTGTTGCACAACATGGTTATCCGGCTAAAATTGTAACCAACAATGGAACTAACTGTGTTAAAGCTATAGTACCACAACTACATGATTTAATGGGAATTCAGAGTACTTCTTCAGCCCCCTACCAAACTGAGACAACTGGAGCCGTTGAGAGAGTTAATAGAGCTCTAGTTAGAATACTTAAGAAACTGGCACATGATTGGCCTTCTTCATGGGACATATGCCTAGGTGCAGCCTCATGGCTTACCAATTCACAGTACATTATAGAACAGGTGTAAGCCCTTTCAGAATCACATATGATCAACAGCCTGGGCTGCCTATGCATTTAGTACCTCTGAACACTGACTGTAGCAAAGCTACTTACTGCCAACAATTAAACACATTGACCAAGCAAATTATGCAGAACCAATCTCAGGCGTTCAACAGCTTGAAAGAATACCAAGTCAAGAGCTACTCACGCAATCAAGTCAGCTTACCAGCCCTCCCAAAGTTCAAAATTGGTGACCAAGTCCTGATGTACCAACAACATCTCCACAAGCCACAAAATAAGCTTTCTAGCCTATGGACTAACCCTTATGAAATCATTGCTAAAGTAGGCTATGATGTCTACAACCTTAAGGATTTGACCTCTGGGCAACTGATTAACTGTGTCCATGCTAAATTCCTAAAAGAATGTCCGACCAATTTCCTAAGACTGACTGGACCTCTGGCTAAGGTCTAGGGTTCACCCTTCCCTTACCTAGTTTTTATTATTACTACATTTTATATATATAACATACTCTTAAGTATATAATAAGGATTAATACCAAAGAAAAAAAACATAAAAAATTAAGAAGAGTGTTGCAACATCTTTGATTACTCCCTCTCAGGGAATTAACGCCCCAAGTAAATCACTAAAAAACTCACCAAATGGTTCACTGTCCAGCCAATAAACAGGTGGCACCATTATTGGTTAACCATCTATGACAGGAATCACTCAATCCAGGTCCTAAATGGAACACAACTTGATTAAGCCTTGTGACTCAAGAGGAACATTACTCAGATAAGCCCCATCACCTCCATGACGTACATGAACAACATGTGGCTTGTCATAATACTATATATTAGCCTATATTCATATTCAATAAAGTATCATTCTCTTCTTAAATCTTCCCCTTATTTCATTTATTATACTTCCCATAAGTATAAACTTGACAGTGGTAGCACAGGTAGGCTATCCATACCTACCCAACTCAAAGGAAAAATTCCTCCCAAGAAAAGAACCCAAACAATGTCACTCCCTAATGGCTGGAGAGATTACGGAGTAGGACAAGACATTCCCCCAGGCCTTATCATCTACAATAACGTCTTTGCACCCATTGACCAGTACAACGCTCTCAAAGCCCGCAGACTGTTCCCCACCACGCCAACCACAACAGCGCCTACACAACCTGAGATACCCAATATTTTGTTTCAACGTTTACGTACCACTGAAATTGGCGCCTTTGCAGGACTACACCGTGAAAACACCTCTCTTTGGATAAACAGCACTGAGAGTAAGTTCAAACAGGTAGAGTACCCCCAAAGACTATGGGTCAGCAAGATTACCCTCCGCTCACAGGGACCGCCTCACATTTTGTAACTGAATGGCTAGCCCAACACCCTGACCAGAAGGAAAATTGGGAAGTGTTCAAGGCTGCATTCCTCAAAAAGTTTCTCCATGAAGGACTTGGACGTGGTGATCATGACCAAGCTTCAAACCTTAAAAATGACAGGAACCATCAAAGAATATATTGCGGCATATGAAGGACTACACAACTGTGCACCCAACACCATCAAATTTGATGAACCTGGGCCGCATCTAGACTTCTACAATGGCCTTCCTATACACATTAGACGTCAGTTTGACATGACTTGCTGCAAGAACCTCAAGGATGTATTCCTAGAGGGAAAACATGCAGCTCAGAAGTCTGACAACCTACACGCCACCAACAAGCATAAGGAAAACCCTGCTGCTAGAAGAGAGCCTTGCCCCAATAAGCAAAACAACCAAGCCCATAGTACCCAGCCTCAAACCGCAAATCACACTGCACAAGCCAACCAGGCTAGCACCAAAGATACCAACAAGGAGGGGAAAGCTCAGGGGAGTGCTTAGGCAAGCCGCCCTCCCCCACTTCACAAGACTTGTACAGAGAACAGGACGTGGACTCAATCACCATGATCCAAGTTCCCTCCAGCAATCCTCTACTGTTTGCCGCCCAAACTGGAAATAAACTCCTCACTTATCCTTTCTGCTTTTTCAGATACCAGGGCACAGCACTATTCAATACTGGAGAAGATCAATCTCTCATCAACAAGAGCTTTGCAGACCTCATGAAGTTACCTACTACTCAAAGTAACATCAAGAAAGTCATCATGGCGGACAACTGTAGCACACCAGTTACCCATGAGACAAAACCTTTCTGCGCCCAAATTGGAGATGTACAAACAACAATTAGCAGCCCCATCATACCAATTGCCAAGTATGATGTCATACTTGGGTTGGACTGGATGAAAAAGACAAAACCTCACATCAACTAGGACAGTGCCACCCTCACAATTCAGCAAGGAGAAGTCCACCATCACGTGTACCCAACACATCTTGACACCCTCATGAGGGATCACATATTTGTGAAGATCATGGAAACAGAAGAAGAAACTGAAATCAGCAAAATCAATTTGAGCACATGTACGTATGAGGTTATCCACTTCAAAAACACGGAAACTCAACACAAACAGAACCCAATTAGAAACTAGCTAGTCAATGAGTTTCCCTCCGTATTCCAAGAAACACTACCCGGGTTGCCCTCTGATTGGGGTATACAACACGAGATCAACTTAAAAGGTAGTGTGTCTAAAGCACAACCCATCTACTGCCTCACACCACAAGAAAACAACTCCTGAAAAGCTTACCTTGACAAAGCACTTGAGAAAGGCCTCATCAGGCCCTCAAAGTCACCCTTTGGTGCTGCTGTCTTCTTTGTGGCAAAGAAGGATGGAGGCCTCCACCTGGTCACAGACTACAGGGCCCTCAACAAGGTCATAATAAAGAACAGGTATCCCCTGCCTCTAATTGATGACTTTTTTGATGCCCTGGGGGGTCCTAAATCTTCACAAAAATTGATTTGACAGCAGGTTACCACCAAATTTGCATGAAACCTGAAGACATTCCAAAGACTGCATTTTGAACTAAATACGGATCCTTTGCATTTGTTGTCCTCAATTTCAACATGACAAACACTCCCAGTACCTTTTTAACCTTCATTAATGAAGTATTCAAGAAACACATTGGGAAAAGAGCAATCATCTACCTGGGCAACATCATCATTTACAGTCCCAACCTGCAACAACACTGGGAAGATGTCTGCGCAGTCTTTTGCACCCTGGAAGAAAACCAATCAATTTCCAAACCATCTAAATGTGAGTTCTTCTCGGCCAAACTTCCATTCCTTGGCCATATCATAAGCAAGGACAGTATCAAACTGGATCCAGACAAGATACGCACTATAACAGAGATGCCAGCCCCAAGGAATAAGAGCAAGCTCCCACTTTCCTTAGAATGGTAGCCTATGTACACAGGTTCATCCCTGAATGGGGCACCCTAACAGCTCCCTTGTCAGCCACCACCAGGAAAACAACCAAATTTTTCTGGACACCCTTACAAGACCAACATTCCTGCCAACTGAAGGAACGCATGGTTACTGCCCCCATCCTACAATACCCAAACCGTGAGGGTATCTACGAGCTAGAAACCAAAGCCTCTGATTATGCCATAGGAGGAGTCCTCTGTATCCAAACGGCCCAAAAGGACTTCCTTCCCTTGGCATATGAATCAAGGAAGCTATTGGGCGGCAAACAAAGATACCCCATACACAATAAGGAATTGGTTTCCATTATACACTGCCTCATGAAATGGCAATGCTATCTGGAAGGAGCCCAGACATTCAAAGTACTCACCAACCACAAGTTGTTGATATTCTTCAATACACAACAACACCTTTAAAGAAGAAAAGCCAAATGGATGAGTCTCATACAGAGATACCCTATGCAAATTGAATACAAGCCAAGCAAGGAGATGCTTACTGCAGATGCCCTATCAAGGCTATATAATAAACACATCCTTTGCACTGATGGCGACCCCAACTGGCTCATTTTAATCATGAGGAATCTCCGGGAAGGATTCCCACCTGGCACACCAATGGACATCCAAGAGAAAGTCCTCAAGAACAAATATCTGTTCAAAAACGTATATGGCACCCTTCACCAAATACTTCCAAATGGTGACACTGTACCCTACGTCCTGTCAACACAAAAAATTGACACAATCCTCCAATATCACAGAGACTTGGGACACACCTGTAGCAGAAACTTGCATGAATACCTCAAAACACGCTACTGGTGGCCCAACATGCTAGATAATATCAGAGAGTTACTGGAGCAATGTGAAGTCTGTGAGAAATACGCCCAAACCAAAGCTCCATCCAAGTCAGTAGTACCTGTATCCATCACACACCCGCTCAAGGTATGGTTGTTGGATATCGTGGGACCTATGCCCAGTGAAAGAAAAAGCAAGAAGTACATCATCACAGCCATCAACTATGCAATCAGATGGCCCATAGCACAAGCCACAAAAGAGCACAAAGGCAACAACATGAGACAATTCATTGGCAAGGAGATCATAGCAAAGTTTGGAAATCCTGACCTCTTAATCACAGATGGAGGCACTAAACTCAAAGCTATTGACACCAACATCTATCTTGCCAAAAATGGAATAAAACACGTCACAGCCAGCCCATATCACCCACAAACAAATGGATGCGTAGAACAACTAAACAGCTCTCTAGTGGAAGCCCTCAGTAAGTTATCTGCCAACAATCCAAAAGCCTGGGTCAACATGCTACCAACCGCCCTTATGGTCTGCAGAACACAGGTCAACCACAATACGGCAAAAACCCTTATGAGCTTGTCTATGGTCAGAAACCCTCACTTGTCAGTACAACCACGGGACCACAACTGCTGCTTCCAAAGAAGGTACTGGACAGCAACAACCCAAAAGTACTACAAGCTAGAAAAAACCAAGAAAAGATGGAGCACCAAAGGGTCCAGCGGAAGCAATCCCATTACAACAAGAAAGGTTCCAAGTCAGAGACAAGATCTGGGTTGTCAATCACAACCAACACAAACTAGACCCAGGATTACGCGGACCAGGCATTGTCATGGAAGTTAAGCCCAATAACACCTACCTCATCAAAGGAATTGGAGCTCTGACTGAACTGAAACGTATGCACCACAACCAACTCTGCTTGTGTAAAGCAAGAACAGCCCAACAAAATTCAAGGCTCCCTGTACCCAACACCAAACTGGATCAATACCAAGCCCGCATACCAGATACTCTCAAGAAAATCCCCAAGGCTCTGCCTTCCAGCACCTCAGGGGGAGATGTTGCAACATCTTTGTTTATCCCTCTCAGGGAATTAACGTTTGGAGTAAATCACTGAATGACTCACCAAATGGTTCACTGTCCAGCCAATAAACAGGTGGCAACATTATCAGTTAACTATCTATGACAGGAATCACTCAATCCAGGTCCTAAATGGAAAGCAACTTGATTAAGCCTTGTGACTCAAGAGGAACATTACTCAGATAAGCCCCATGACCTCCATGACGTACATGGACAACATGTGGCTTGTCATGATACTATATATTAGCCTATATTTATATTCAATAAAGTATTATTCTCTTCTTAAATCTTCCCCTTATTTTGTTTGTTATACTTCCCAGAAGTATAAACTTGACAAGAGCTTTATTTCTGCATTGCATCATCTGAGAGAAACAACAAATCTAAGAGAATAGAGCACCTCCCAAAGATGGAGCATGACTGGCACAGCCTTAGCAACAACATTGGCCTCCAAGGGACTACTGGAGCCAACTTTATGGAAGTTGAGGAAGTCAGGGAACACAACTTGTTCCAAATGCGGCACGCCAAAGTCTGATCTGAAGAGCCCCAATACCAGAAGCCCAAGGCTTGCAAGAAATTCTGACTGAGTACCCTTGGCTAACCAGCCATTCAAAGACTATGCCAGTTGCTCCCTTGTTATGTCAGGAACTCCCTCCGCCAACAAGTCCCTCTTGTGAGATACTTTGAAAAGCATTTCCAAGGTAAGAAGGTACAGAAATCCCATTGACTGGCCATAGGAGAAGTTGTTCTCTTGAGACAGTGTAATGAATAACAGCTCTCTGTACTTGGCAGGACAACACTTTCCTACTCTTTTCTGGAGAGATATTGCTTGTGGAGCCATGTGGTACCACCAGGAAAGGACCAACTAAGGGCAACGGGACAACAGACTGCAAGAATTCTTTCCTGTTTTTCCCAACTAATTTCTGTAATGGTTGCTTCCTGACTAAATTAATCAAGCTGCACTTTTAACAACTGCTGTAACATCAACAAGACAGTGTTCTCCATACAACGTAAAAGAGGGATAGGTGTTTCACCATCAGGAAGTTTGACCTTGTAGACCTCAAAAATTTCCTTCCGGGAGGATCCAAGCCAAAGAACATTACTATCAAAATCCATAGGTACTGTGTATCCCATGTTGGTATCCTACAAAAGGTCAAAAAGCATTAGTCCTTGTTGTTACCTCAGGGATTGGTTTAACTGTACTCAGATTTAACCCTTTGGTACGCTTTTTGGAAGCTCTTCCATCCACAAGCTTCTTAAATGCCAACCCCTCCTTCTTGACATTTTGAAGGGCCTATTCAGAAGAATCCTGGCAATCAGTTGACTTTTCCTTCTCCTTTTTTAGTCAGGGTTATCATTAGCTTTTGCAACAAGATCCTGGGTTTCTTCTTGGCCTGTTCCAAGGTCTTTTGAGGCACATCAATGTCAATAGCTTTTTGATAATTGCTAGAGGTACTCACCAACCGTGTCTGCTGGCTGCTACTGGCAATTGAGGTGATCTGTTGTTAGAAACGCCCCAACTCTTCCATTTCTTTGGCTAGTTGTTCAACATACTAGACACTTTGATCAATCCCTTGATTATTGTCCCGTTCTCTTCCATCACAGCTGATTGTTTGGTAACTAAGTCAGCAACAAGTTTCTTGTTGTCCTCCATTTGGTAATTAAGCTGCTAAGACTTCCCGCATCTATAGTCTATTCATGTGGGGGATGAGTGGTGAAACCTATCACCAGTTGGTTGCTCAAATACTGATTGTCATTGAGTTACTTCCTGATTGTAAGGGAGCCTGATTGTTTTTCAAATGGTGTAGCTATCCTGGATTGAAATCTGCACCAACTAGGCGTTAATTTACCAACCAATTAGTTAACCAACTGTGGTTATCAACCAACTTCCCCAACCTTGAGCCTTTGGTAACCCCTGTGTTCTGCTGTGACTGTTCTCACCTTCCCCTGATTGCTGTGCTGATCACCAGCTGTTCAGCATTCATTTCCCCCTTCCTCTACTCCATACAATGACCAACTTGCCTTGATTTATCAAGTAAGTTGCAGTATATAAGCCCCTCTTCTTCTAAGAATAAATACACGCGTTTATACCCCCCTTATTTTGTAATACCCAGTTACAGTAGGTACCACTTGCAGGATGTATGGCAACAGGTTGGTGAACTGGAACCCAGTCAAGGTGGTAAGGATAGGGTACAGGGTCATCAGCCAGCAGAAGATCTTTGCATGTACGTTGTATCTCCCAAAACTCCCGGCAAAGTAGGGTAAGATGTAGTATATGGACGTGTACATCACAATAGAGAGTGTAGAATGCAGGGACACCAAGGGAGGCCATGGTCCAGTCTGAGAGGAGTTCAGTTGACCAGGGTCGTAGTGGGAGTCATGACCTAGTCCATTGGGTGAGGCCCAAAGAACTCTGACCCTTGTTGGTAGCCTCTGATCCCAAGGCAAGCTGTGAGCACAGCTGTGAAGATGAGATGGTTCATATTCCTTGGATTGGAGGGTTGGCAGGGGCTGGTTGGTAGTTAACTTTTAGTTATAAGTTGAATTTCACTTTATTAAGGGTATTAATCTCAATAATAGCACAAGCTATTACTGAGGTGGGATCCTTTATTTATATTCCTCTCCCCTGTGCAAAGATCTGCAATTGGGAGGGGAAAACAGGGGATGGGAGATCCCAGAAGTTTGGAAAGTAGGAATGGCAATTGGGGCTTGGGAAGATGGTCAAGTTCCTGGTCTTCTGCTATCTGTGGCTGGTTGAGAAATTCTTGAGGTAACCCAATATTTTCCTGTTGCCCTGGTGCTAGGTGAAGGTTGTGAGTCAATTCCTCTTCAGAAGTTATTTTGGTGTCAAGAACATTGTTTTGGATGGAGTTTGGCCTTGTCCATGTGGCCAGTGAATCAGCACCTGATTGGTTGGTGGCAAACTTATTTTTAAAATCTGAAATATTATTCCTGCCCTCTTCTGGAGGGGGGATTTTATCTTTTGAAGTTTCCCCTGTTATCAGGGACTTATTTGATTGGCTGTACCCCAGGGGAATTTTTGATTGGCTGCAGGGTGGGCCCTGGGACCCGGGTGGGTGGCAGGCATCCGGCTGGGGGCCAGGGAGCAAGCAGGTGGCTGGCGGGGGCCCGCTGGTGCCTGCCTGGGCTGGTGGGTGGCTGGAGGATGCCTGGCTGGGTGCTGGCAGGGATAGGGGGTATCTGCGCGGTGGTGGCAGGTGCCTGCCTGGATGATAAATTAGTTTGGCGCCTACCAAGATCTGATTTTTCCCCAATTTTATTTTAATTTTCCCCTAATAAGGGGGGATTCCATATCAAATTTTTCCCCAAAATTTGGGGCCTCAGTTATCTTTCCCCAACTTTTCCTTTCAGTCAGTATTAGGTTTATGTCAGGAGTATTCCTGACATTTTTGGCTACACCATTGATTATTTTTTGAGTGTATAATTTGAGGATTACAAAGGCTAGTCTCCTGATACTGACTATACTGCCAATTAGCTTGACTAGAAGTTACTACTTGAGGATTTGCTTTAGAGTAGTTGCCACTGTTACTACTCTAAACCCTTTGTTGTTCTCTTGGTTTGATCACCTTTATACAACTACCTACCTGTCTGGTTTCCAACTGGTACTGTACTCAGCTCATCAACCAACTAATATAATAGTCCCCACTACATTTTCTGTTTCCTAGTCTGTTGACCGACTGACTATCCCAACTTGCAGTAGCAAGAGCACCACAACTTCTATCCCAGATATGCAGGGGTGCTGCCACAAATATTGTGGGGGGAATGGTCCTGCCTGCCCTTTTACTTCCCATATTAGAGTAAAGTTACTTGGGTCCCCCACCATCTTGGGGCCCGGGATTTATCCTGCCTGCTGGGTAAGGTTGCTTCAGGCCAGGGGTTATCAAGGTACACTGCTGTTGAGGTATGGATGAAGATCACCATTGCTGGGAGGTATCGGGTGGATAAGTTTTCTGCTAGCTAGGGTTCTGCCGGATTGGATCTGGCGATAGATCCTTCATAGGTAGTCAATCTGGCTTTGCAGCAAGTTGGGGGATCAAGCTCTGGGGTGACATGGTTGGTTAGGGATGTACCCTTGCCACGGCAAGAAGTGAATCTGGGAGCAAAGCTATATGTCTGTTGAGAGAGGAGGAGATGGGGTATACCCTTGTGGTGGATATCAGGAGGTGGCATGGAAGATACAAGTGTATGATGATTCAGGTTATGGTTGATTGGTTTGGATGGATTAGTTTAATGTATGGGAGAGGAAGCAGTCGCATGCGCCGTCTATGGCCACAGATAAGTTGATGATTTCAAAGTCTTCCTCGATGGGGTTCTGGCCGCCAAAGTCAACCGTCGCCTTCAGGTTAACGACAAGGTTGATGTGGTACATCTCCAGGGTGCTGTAGAACCTGCCTGGGGCCAGAACAATGGCTTCCGTCCCAAAGCACTCGCCCTTGGGGAAGAAGGGGGCGTAGCGGAAATCAAAGATGGGATCGTCGGTGATATCGAAGATGTTGACCAGGGGCCAGCCATACGTGGTGAACTTGACTTTGATGTAGCAGTCTGCGAACCAGCAGGGGGACGTGTACTTCTTGTTACTCGGGAAGACTTGGATGTAGCGGCTGGTCTCCTGGAGGCAGTAGATCGTCCCGCCATTGTCTACGCACTGCATGTGGTGGTTGCTCTCAGGAAAGTAATGGTCTTCGGTAAACGAACCATTCCCGTTCCACTTTGCTCCCTCCGGGAGGTGGTATCTGAACCCAGCCGGATTCTTACCCAGCCGCAGGGGCCGAGAAGTCAGTTCTCCAAACGCTTGATTGACTACGAGGCCCGCAAAAGCAAGGAATCGAACCATTTCAAACAAAAAACTCACCAATCCCCCTTCATACCCCACTACTTTTTAAAAAAATAAACTAGCAATTTTTAGAAAATCATACTCTATTCCCTTAGAGACCAACAAGATAACCCAGCCCAAAAATAAAATAAACTATCCCCCTCAGATCCAAATCCAAAAAAAGTTTCAATCCACAAAACCAACCGCCCTGCCACGTAGCATCGCATCATTGGCCATAAACTCCAGCAATGAATAAAACCCTGCCGTTGTAAAATAATCCCATGGTATGGAAACGTACAAGGCTGAAACTAACCTACAGAAGTAAATATCATATTCCCTATCCATTGGGTTTAAATCCCAACCTAAATCCAAAATATGGACCCAGACCTTCCATAGCAACCCTCTGATGCGCATCACCTTCTTAGTTGCTCTTTGTCAAGCCCTGCCCAACGCACCGCTTCGAGTCATAAAGCTGGGGGGCAACCCTTCCGGCTACAACTACTACCTCCCCGACGGCGCCAAGTGGAGCGGGGGACCAATGTTCATTCAAAACCACTACTTGTCCCCAGTCAGCAGCGATACCCAATGTGTCGAGAATGGCGGCACCACCTACTGCATCACGGAACATGCCCGCTACCTGAACGTCACCACCACCGGCCAAACCTTCCCCTCCCACTGCTGGTTTTCCGATTGCTACATCAAAGTCCAATTCCCCAGCCTCGTCAAGCCCCTCGTCGCCATCTCCCGCATCTCCCCCGAGCCCATCTTTACCCTGAACGCTGCCCCGTACCTGTCCGAGCAGAGATGCAATGGCTCTAGCCCAATCATGCATGCCCCCGGGTGGGTCTACCCCAGCCTGCAACTCTACCACATCTACCTCGTCGTACACCTTAAAATCATCATCTTGGTTGACGGCAAGGAGATGCGCAGCACGCAAGTCATCTTCAACACCTTATCCGTCACCGATACCGGGGAATGCGACAGCTTCATCACCCACAAACTCTAATCCTCAAAAAGAAATCCATCATACAATCCACAAAGCTTTAAATTCCCATATCAATTCTTAACCCTTGATCTATCATAGATAAATCCATCTACATAGTTTTTATCCCCGATCCATCAGCAGCTCAAAAGGTTCCAACCCTATATAAAATTTCATTCTAAACCTTCCTAATTTCAAACCAGCAAAGTTCTGCGCAAGAGAATCTACACTCAACCCCACTCCCCATCACTCAAAGCCAAATGCCGAAGTAACTTGAATTACTAAAACAGGAAACACTGTCATTCGCATCCCAATGGTAGCTCGATCCAACCATCCCGTATCGGCTGCCGCTTAATCCACCAACGCCCTAGATACCCCCGAGATCATCCCAATGCCATAGTAACCCCAGCATAACCCACCCTATTTAAACCCCAATTCCAAACATATACTTCTTGGAGGTATATAAACCAAAATAGAGGGAGATCCAGAAGAGGATGATCCTTTCTTGGTATGATTTTCAAGGACTATATAGTCTCACAAAAGAGCCCCATACTGTCCATATACTCATGGCAGTCCAGGGGCTTACCCAGGTAAAGCTCGATTTAGGGCTCAGAAGGTCAGTCCCCCAAATTAGATGGCCAGTTGATAAGTGGCCCACCAATTTAATCATTGATCAGGGAATCACTTCCCTGAGAGAGAGCCATTGTAGACCTCGTGAAATCTCCCCCTGGGGTTCTGGAAGGGGGTTTCAGGAATTTCCTTGAGAGTGCCAGGGATCCAGCTGGGCGTTGAGAAAGGTAAGCATTAGTTGGGGGTGCAGCTCTTGCCTCACATATGCCGAGCCAATCACAGCACATACTTTTCTAACCCAGGCTGCACCAATCCCTGAGATGGGGTAGGTATTGTTTGGTTTGACTTCCATGACAACCCCCAGTCCTCTTAGTCCTGGTTCCAACTGGTGAAGATCATGGTGGGCACCTTAAACCTCCTCTCCCGCTTGGAACCCTTCTGGTTAAAGTGGGACATTCCTCTCCCAACTCTTTTCTTTCTCTTGGTCTCTTGGTCCTTTCCAGCACATTTTACAACCAGGTCATTGTCAGCTGGTACTTGCTTAGTTAAAGGTAATCAGGGTCCTAACTTTCTGCTAACAATTTTAGGCGTGTGCCAATAAACCAGCTCATACAGGCATTTGCCCCTACTGTAATTGACCCCTGTTAGATATAGCATTAATACTAGAGGGAGCATATTGGCCCAGAGCCATGAGTTTCTGGCAGGCAGTTTACTGAGGGCTTCTCCAGGGGCACCCTTCTCATCCCCATCAGCTTGTGGGGGCTGGTAAGGGTATACTTCATTAAGCCCTTAGCCAGGTAGAGGTTGGTACAAATTTTCAGCAAGTTCCCTTCCCCATCTGGGATTAGGGCTCCCAGCCTTCCCAGATTGGCTACCACCCCCTTTCTGACAAGTTGCTCACATGTTTCCTCACCATTCCTGTGTAGCATGGGCTACCCCCATCTAGCGCACAGCTGATGGTGACCATGGTGGATCCTCCCGCCTTGGTTATCTCCAGGCACCGCCCCACAATTCCCGGTGCACATACCTTGAGGGGTAAGGTGGTCAACACTGGCATCTTGAATTCAGGGGTGCCTGGGACCACCCATACTTTCCACATGCTTCACATCTTTCCAGCACCCCCTTGATACCCTCCAGCATGTAGGGCCACTAGCAGGTCCTGAGGTATCCATGCAAGTTCTTACTACGGGTGTGGCCTGGATCTCTGGGGTAGCAGAGGATTGCGGCAACCCTTTGTGTTGACGGGTCCTGGGGTATGGTATTGCTGCTTGATAGCATGGGGTGTGGGGTACCATCCAGGCTCTTGGACAAATGTTTGTCCTGGAGGATCTTCTCTTGGATGCCCATTGGTGTACCAAGTGGGGATCCCTCTTGGAGATCCCCTGGAATCAACACAGGCCAATCCAGGCTTCCCGGTTAGTGCAGAGTTGGTGCTTATGATCCATCCTGGGTAGGGCATCTGCAGCAAGTAGGTCCTTGCCTTATCTATACTTGATTGCCGTAAAGTCCCTCTGGATACAGCTCACCTGTTGTGCTGGGTGTCTAGATAGATGCAGCAGCTTAAAGAGTACTGATTACCCTTGTCAGCTAGCACTTTGAATACTGGTGGGCCTTCCAAATACCACTGCCACTCCATTAACCAACTGGCAATAGCTATTGATCCCTTGCCAGGGATGGGATCTTTGCTCACCTCAGATGATCCCCCTGACCCATGCCTGGCAGGGGGGAAACCCTTCTCTGCTGCTCAAATCTTGAGTACCCCTCCAGCTGGGTAATCTGGACCAGCGGCTGCTAGCCTTTAGATCTGTTCTCAACCAGGATACCGCAGGATGGATGCTGTGACTGTTTTCTCTTTTGATTTTCTGAGGTGCTGTCCTGACAGCCGGGTGGGAACAAGTTTTTTGTCTTGCAGTGGTTGCAATACCAGGCACTTAGCCCTCCCCAATCTGAGATGGACCTCCCAACATGCCCAACAGTGCCTAGGGATGCACAGAGCTCACTCCTATTTTGTGGTGCTGGTATGCTGGTTACGGCCTGTATCCTTTCAGGGTCTGGGTTTACACTGTCCTTGCAGATGATGTGTCCTAGAAATGGTATCCTTCTGGGAAGAAGTCACGTTTTGCGGGCGTGGCTATGGGTTGGTTATTCTCAAGGACAGGGAGGACCTGGGGGACGGCTTTCCAGTGTGTTTCTATAGTCAGGCAGTACATGGTTATGCATCCAGGTAAGCTGCAGCATGCTTTCCAAGGTGTAAATCAAATAATTCATTCATAAACAGCACAAAGGTACTGGGAGCATCATCCATGCCAAAGTTTAGGGCAATGCATTCAAATGGCTTGTACTTGGTCATGGATGCTGCCTTTGGGATGCCTTCTGGGTCACCTTGGATTCAGTGGTATTGTTCAGCCAGGTTAATATAGTGTTAATAATTATGATCCCCCAAGACATATAACAGGCCATCAATCAGGGGCAGGGGATACCTGATCTTAATTGTGACCTTGCTAATGGCTCTAAATTCAGAAACAAGATGCCAGCCTCCATCTTTCTTGGCTAAGAAGTCAGGTGCACCAAAGGGAGACTTGGACCGTCTAATGAGCCCTTTTTCTAATGCTTCATCTAGGTACTCCTTTAGTATGTTGTCTTAGTGTTAGGTTAACCGGTAGATGGGTTAAGATTTAGGGACACCTCCTTTCTAGTCAGTTCTGTGCTGAATCCCTGTGGCAGGGATAACCCTGGAAGCTTTTCTTGGGATACAGTGGGGGGTTCTGGGACAGATGATTGCCAGATGGGGTCCTGTTGTGCAAGAGTTCTGTATCTTTGAAAAGAACTGCCTTGTACATACAGGCATCCCAGCTAATATTTTTGGATCCTTTTTTTCTTATGGCTTTGTAATCTTTACCAATACATCATCCCTATTAGAGGTTTCAAGGTATCTAGGATAGACATGGAGGTCTATTTCTTTTCTGTATGGTGATAATGTAGCTTTACCAGCCAATGAGAGGGGGTTTCCCTCATTAAATCTAGGCCTAACATTGAATTGTATTTAGGTATTGAAATGATGGGGTAGGCAAGTGTGATTTGGAAATCCCCTGTTTGGGCTTGGAGGGGGTTTGCCTCTCTGGAAACTGGGGCACTCATGTTGTCTGCTGTGATTACATGCTTCATGTTGCTTCTGTATGTAGGGAGTTTCATGAGGTGCTAGACTTATATTCAACAAGAGGTTGATCTGCTTTGGTGTCAAATATCTCTGTGCCTTGGTATCTGCAAAAATAAAAAGGATAAGTGAGAATCATTTTTCCAGTTTGGGGGCAAACAGTATAGGATTTCTGGAGGGCACTTGGATCATAGTAATAGAGCCTCATCTTGGTCCCTTTATGAAACTTGTGTTGCAAGAGAGGGTGGCTTTTCTAAGGGCTCTCTGTCATGATGATGTACTTAGCTGCTCATTTGATTCTTTATGTATGATCTTTTTCAGCTTAACATTCACCCCTTTTTTAGTTAGTCTACAGCCAAGCTTTAGTTTTCTTTCATTATAATTCAAAGCATCCTCTTATTTAAAAAGGCACTTATCTTTTATTTCTGCCTCCTCTGCTTCACCTGCTTTATTTCAGGGGTTCCGTTAAGTTTCTTAATGGTTTCTTAATCCTTTTTGCTTTCCCCCCTGAAATCCATTCATCTCCTGGCTTTTTAAATTGCCCTGGATCATTAAAAACTAACTCTGAAGTTAATACTATTGACGTTTTTTTTGGCCTCTTTTATTTTTTGCTTGCTGGCAACTTCCAGGCCTTAGAAACAAGTCTACATACTTGTTTTTCTTATCAATTGAAGCTGCAAAGTTTTGGGCTTCCTGATAATTCCCCTTCAATTTATGTTGCCTAATGACTAGTATTCAGATGTTATACCTATCCAAGCAGGATTTTTCTTATCTTATATAGTCATTTTAGTTTTCCCTACACCCCATGTGCTGCTCCCACACTCCTAAAGACAAGAGCATCAGCAATCAAGCCCCTGCAACAGATCCAGGTCCAACCAGTCAAACTTGCCGTTATCTTACCTTGAATCTTGTTACTGTTACCTTCCTGTGACAAAGCTTCAAGAAGCTTTGCTTCCAGGGAGGCAATTTTGTAAGACAACACTTTATTGTCCTCTTGCTAACAAGCCATAATTTGACACTCCTTTCTTCTCTATTTCTTAAGGCCTCAACTTCACAATTGGCTCTTCCTTTACCTGTTATAAAATTTTATCAAACCCTAACATAAGTTCCAGCAGTCCCAAGCATAAACTTGATTCCCTTGTGCTGGGGTTCCCTCTTTGGCAAAATAGTTGGCATACAGCTCTACAAAAGCTGCTTTCACCTCTACCAAAGATTTCTCAGGTGCTATTTTAGAGACCTCCAGACTCACCCAATCCTCCTCAAGTGAGCTGGTAGGAACTTCCTTCCTTGCAGCAGCGGCCTCAACACAAAGCACCCTGGATTTTGCTCTTTCAGATAGTAATAAATAAGACATGGTAATTAAAAAGAAGTTGAGGGGAAAGCGTCAAAATTGACAATATATCTTTATTTAAAATTAGCTGTTTTTGCTTATATACCATTTGGGGCATATTTGGCAGAAACCCCCTCCAGTTCCTGAATTGCCCCATGATTCATATCACGTGGTCTATGAGATTTGAGTCATCCAAACCTAGATCTTCACCTAAAAGATCACCAATATTTCTCAACCTATATGACCCACCTACAATGGAAAGAAGTCACCTGACTTCATTCATTCCAATGCCCCAGTTCAGCATGGAGCTTCCCCATTTCAGGAATATTCCTGACACTTACAGTTGTGTAATCAATAAACTGTCACCCGCTGCCAAGGTGAAGGCGTCTGCTGCCACCAAGCAGATGTCTGCCATCAACGTGAAGACATCTGCCGTCACCAAGCAGACATCCACCACCAACGTGCAGACATCTGCTGCCATAAAGCAGATACACATTGCCACCATGCAGAAGCCTGCCACAACCAAGCGGCCACCTGCTGTCATCATGCAGGCACCTGCCGCCACCAAGAGGATGTCCACCTCCACTGTGCGGGCCCCTGCTGTCCACACGCAAAAGCCTGTCACAACTAAGCCGTCACCCACCGTCAACTTGCAGGCACCCACTGCCACTGAGCAGATGTCCACTGCCACTGCGCAGGCCCCTGCCACCTCCACACAGAAGCCCGCCACCACCAAGCTGTTGCCTGCTGCCAACACGCAGACGCTTGCTGCCATTAAGCAGATGCCCACTGCCACTGCACAGGCGCCCACCACTCTTGCCAGCCCCACCTGCAAGCCACCCTCAAACCAGCACCCATGGGCCAGCCTGCCACCTGCCAGCCTTTGCCCTCCCATGCCAGCAGGCCAGTCCCCATCCACTCCTTTGGGAAATAGCCAGATCAGGAAATCAGGAAAGGCAATTTCCCTAAAGCCAAACTTGGGAGGAACTGCTGCCCAATTTGGGAGCCTACCAAATGGGGAATGGACTGACAGGCTATCCAACAATGGAAATCATGCACCAAATTTAATAAATGAATTTGGATGCCTGAAGAAGACCAAGCTTGCACTATGCCAATGCAAACTTGGATCCATCCAAACCTTCTCAATTGCCAGCCACCCAAGCTAATCCAGAAAAGGGAATAACAGATGCAACTCAGACTCTTAGTTCCCCAATGCTATGCCTTCCAATAATCATGCCTTGCAGGTCCACTAGTATAAATAAAGACAAACTCCTCTCTGATAGTTTGTGCTATCATTGAGTTAATATCCTCCTCAATATTATCACATTAATCAATCCTTTACCCAGGCTAAGCAAGTAACCTGCTAAACCCATTACCCCTCCCCAAGTCAGAGAATGAACTATATCTTTTCACAGCTGTCTTGACAGCTTACCTTGGGATAGGGGTCCATCAACCAACCAATGCTCAGTTTGATCCTGAACCACAGGGACCAAAAGGGATATTGTACAATGAGCCAACTCATCTCAAATTAATGGTTTTGAACCCGTGGGCACCCCTGGCATCATCTTGCCCAAATCCCACCTTGGCTACTTATGTGATCCCTGCAGCTAAACTACTGTACCTTGCCGTCAGCTTTAGACAATGCAACATCCTTGCCAAAGCCTTCTGTCAGGCAGTCAACTTCTATCCAATTGTCTATTCCTTGAACGGCTTTGAACTGCCTAACCTGCCATCTTATGTTACTAAAGTTTTATCCTCAATACTTGGGCATTAACCCCAGCTCCCGGCGCCAAACCCTGTAGATTATGCATCCCAAAACTCAGCTATTGATGTTCCAACTAGGAACAAGCTGATCAAACCTGAACTCCTAGGCATCTGTTGGGTTTTTGACCAAGCAATGATGCTAATTATGACAGAGCCCACGGATTAAGACTGTTACAACCAAATCCATAAATTAGTAGTACAAAATACAATGATACTAATTATGATGGAGCTCGCAGATATGAATTGCAGCTACCAAACTACATAAATTGGTAGTAGAAACTATATGCATATTAGATCAGCAGTATTCTGCTGACCTGGGCCTTAAGCTATCCAATGATAAGCGCCACTGCAGCACTTTAAAAATACACAAGTGCCAAGGCGCTGGGTTTGATTCCCCATAATCTCAAATTCCTATCTTTATCAAATTAATAAGCATTAAGCTTGCAGTATGCCAGAGAAGTAGGAATGATCCTGAAGTACTAAATTATTTCATGCCAGCAAGGACCACCTGTGCTGGGTGAAGATGAAAATATTCTATTGGTTGACGTGCAATAAGCGTCAAACCTAGATTAATAATTACCCAAATTTGGGGCGTGTTAGAACATCCTAGAAGACATTGTTAGCAGCCCAGAGATTATCCTTGCAGAAGGTATAAGAAGAATTAATTATTTACAATAAAATCATCTTTGAACCATCTTTATTTTATCCTTAATCTGGTTGACCTTTATCCTAATCCTTAAGTGCTTCTGCGCAATCAGAAGCCATTGCTGGGCAATAATCATGGTTCTGTTCCATCCTGGCTCTTCTGATACAGTACTACTCATATCCTCACATATGACTGTATTCTGGCAAATTTCCTGTGCCCTATAATCTTAGATAATTGTGGCGCATTAATGCAAAAATCCAACAGCATCATTACCTTTATTCAGGTATTGTTACATGTAATGGCTTTCTTGCATTCTAAAAACCCGTTAAAACGCTTCAAACCTCAAACAAGACACCACCACGGTGTTTTTAAACCCAAATTTGGGGGTTTACCTATGGTTGACCTTAACCATACCTCTTGACACAGTCAAGGCAACTGCCTGATATAATTAAATCCTCATTAATTATATTGCCATGCATTTATTAATTAATAGTCCCACTTAATTAAATTGTTTTTGAGACACCTTGTCTCCAAGATTGATTTGGTCAATCTTGCCTCCTGTCCTTTTATTAAATATAGATACTAAGTTTTCAGGAACCTTTATCTGAAGAGTTTTAGCCAAACCTATCTACATAAAACAAACAGCAAAAACGGAGCAACTTTTTATCTTGGATTATTTATTTGGCTAAATACTTAACAGTGACTGTTGTACAATCACAAGGCCCCTTCCTTCTCTTTGGGGGAATTGGCCTCATCTTCTCAAAACTTTATTAGCTCTAACTCCCCATGGAACAGCTTAAGGAATTGAGGATGAACACGAGACCATTCTTCTCCTAGGGCAGCTCCAACTCCTTGAACTAGGTAGTTTGGCCCTGGACTAACCAAGATAATCTTCATAGGACCTACCCATTGCTGAAGACCTCTTCTTGGGTGTTTTTCTTGGCGCCTTTGATCAAACCATACCAGATCTTCAACCTGGAAATAAACAGGGAAGTACTCCAGGCTTTGAGTTCCATTTGGTGGCACGTCTTTCTTGAACCCGCTCTCCTTTACTCCTAGCCTTGGCAAATAACTTCTGCATCTCAACTGCATGTTCTTCTATGGTGTCTTCATAGGAATTCTTTTCCACTAACTCCCATTGATGGTGCAATACGCCATCTAGAAAACGCCATCTAGAAAGACGTCATCTAGAAAAAATTTGCAATAGGGTCAGAATTTACATTGGCAAAATTAAAAAAAAATTAAAAAAAATTATTAAATAGTTATTTTTTACGTATTGGTTTCTAATACGCCATCTAGAAAAACAGCATCTAGAAAACGCTATCACAAATTGAAATAAAAATAGTGTTATCCAAATAAGATTTTTTGAATATAAAACACTTAATAAATACCCTAAAATACACCATCTAGAAATACAGCATCTAGAAAGACAGCATCTGGAATCAAATAATAAATTATACTTTTATGTGATAAATCCAAGCCTTTTCCTTACTAACTGGGAATAAAGTATGATATTAATTTATGACCACA